>PIJE02000996.1:128889-141389 GCA_002895965.2 Coryphaenoides rupestris | reverse complement strand
CTGATTCTGATTGGTCAATTATATCAATTCCAAGGGTTATAAGGTGCATTATTTTTCAACCTCTGCCTTTCAGCAGTTCCAACAAATCCAACATTATAAACAACAACGGTAACAGAACACAACGGTAAAACAGAAATATCGATCAAATTAGTTCCTTCACAACGCAAAAACGATCATCTCAAAGCGCTGCGGAATTTCCGATAATTAAGCCGATAGAAAACCAATTATGTTACAGATGGAAGTAACTAATATCTAATCATTGCTGAACCACAACGGGTTTCACCCCCCCCCATTATTTCCCGATAATGGTATGGCCCGTGGTGGTTTATATGCGGGTTTACATGGTTCTCACCAGGAAGGGAGCCTTCCCAGTGAGACACTGGAACACGATGGTGCCGATGCTCCAGAGGTCGGCTTTGGCTTCGTAATGCTGGGACATGATGACCTCGGGAGCCTGGAGCGAACACAACAAACAGCACAACAACATCACAACCATCAGGACATGCCTCGTGTACAATGTGTGTTAAAGCAGCATCTGAGTTGGGACACATTAGAATCAGAATCAGGTTATTGTCGTACTTTTACAAACAAGGTTGGTGTTTTTCTGAAATTGGTGCATAACGGAGATGTCACAGATTTGAACATTTCAAGCAGCCATTTTAAGCAAGTTGTCTCCATTTTGGCCTTTTTTTTTTTTTTAAATAAGAAGTGAAAATGATTTTGATGTTGTTGTAGGTTAAAGGGGAACTATAAGGCTAATTCAACCTGTTTTGTATCATTTCCATGTGGGTAGTCAAGTAGTAAGCAAATGAAAAATGTTTAACAACCTTTCCTCTGTGTTGCCTGCGTTTGTAACATCCGGAGGACAAAAGTTAGCAGGTTGTTATGCTAACTCCGCTCAAATGACAAGACACTGTCAAATGGCAGCGTTGGGGTAAGACTTTAGCATCTGCGCTCGTTAGCATCGGCTAACAACTGCAGCCGTTTTTCACAGTAGAGCCCTAATATGACCCTAATATATATCCCTATAAAATAACATTGAGATAAGGTCAAACATCGGTGGAAAGGTTATCCTGTACGTGTGGGTTGACGGATCAGGGGTCACCCAGAGGTCAGCAGTGAGGCGATGAGTCTCGAGGGAGTAGTTTATGGCGGGAAGCACACGCTCACCATGTACATGGGGGATCCACAGAGGGTGGCGGCCATCATGTTGGTGTGGAGGTACCGGGCGAAGCCAAAGTCAGCTGGAGGGCAGGGGAAGGAGGACGAAGAGGTTGGAGAGATGGATGATTAAGAAAATTCTTAATACCGCCATTGTACTGATAGTGGCTATTGGTAACCAAGCACTCTGGTTACCAATAGCCACCAATAGCGTGCATGCTAACAGACTCTTGTTTAGTTCTTCTTAACCAGACCGTGTTGGTAATATCATAAATACCACATAATTGTGATTACCATCAATTTGTCACATCTTCATGTTTATTTGTCATCACATTTAGCATGTGCTCTGGCATTTCTTTGTATTCTTATTTGTGCTAACAATTAGGTAGCGCAAGATAGCATGTGGCGCGGTCCAAACAGAAACAGCCAGCTAACTGGATATTGCACTGGGTACTGTACTGGGTACTACACTGGGTACTACACTGGGTACCGTACTGGGTACAGAGAAGAAAACTGGAACATTGTCGGTACAGTCCCCTGGGTAGGATGGGAGACTGATCTAGTAATCATACATCGAGGTGGACATTCCCACTAAATCAAAAGAAGTGTTCCAACGGGGGATCCACAGAGGGTGGCGGCCATCATGTTGGTGTGGAGGTACCGGGCGAAGCCAAAGTCAGCTGGAGGGCAGGGGAGGAGGACGAAGAGGTTGGAGAGATGGATGAAGAAGATGAATGAGAAAATCAGACATCGAGGTGGACATTCCCACTAAATCAAAAGAAGTGTTCCAACGGGGGGGGTTGGGGGGCCTACCGATCTTGATGCAGGTGTTGTTGGAGTGGGACTTGCGGCCCGGCGGGTAGGACAGCAGGATGTTCTGGGGCTTCAGGTCCCGGTGGATGATGCCCTTGGCGTGGAGCACCTGCATGGCCCCGGCGATCTGCTGCAGGAACACCCGGATGGTGTCCTCGCTGAGGGTGCCCTTAGCTGCCACACCGACCAGGGTTTAGGGAAGGACGTGTGAAAATATAGGTGAATATATATTTCAATTTATGAATTTAATCAGGTGAATCCCATTGAGATAGAATCTCATGGGTCTCTCATCAAGAGAGGCATGAGAACATAGTATAATCTGGTCAAAAATGACAGTACAAGTACAAGTAGCAAGTAAAATGAGTACAAAAAGATGGGAGTTATATAAATAATAAATAAGTAAAAGTGCTTATCACGTCTCTGATATATACTGTATATTCGCCTATAGGTGGCGAAGACGTTCAGCATTTTGTCCGTGTTGGTTTTAGAATCATTTCGTGATTTTAGAATCTAGATTTGTGTCGAATAGAGCCGTTTACACAAATCTAGATTTTTACAAATATTTCCATTTCCTCAACTAGAAAAGGGACTTTTGCAGAGAGTCTTGCCCTGCCTCTGAGAGCAACAGGTCTTTGTGAGCGCTGTGGTTACACACTGTGCAGGTACGCGTTATTAAGGCGGAAACCGATTCTAGGCTCGGGCGGGCAGGGGGGGGGACCTCCCTGGTAATGATTTTCAGGGATGACTCGTTTCCTTGTACACGCCTACTAGCGCCGCTTACAATCCAACGTTCTGAGTCAAAGGCGAGAGAATGTGGAACGGTGGGCTCCCGCCACTGTCCTCGCAAAAAAAAAGAACAACTCACAAACAACACGCGCTGCTCGAGTCTCCACGCCTTAAGATAAGATGCACACTTCCTGCAGCCATGAACACGCCACTGAACAACGACAGCGACAGCACACTGAATGTACACGCATCAACAAACAATATCGCGCCGTCTCTGCAAATAAAAAGGGTTGTGATCTGGGTATTTCCAACCATATACCCGACACTTATGTTTATGTTTCTATTCGAGTGTCTTCAAGTGTACAACAGGCAACAACAGGAAGGGCCAGTCATCCTGATAACAGTCACCAACAGTCAGTCAGTCTAAACCACAGCGGTGCAGGTCTAAACATTCCTCGCTGCTGCTGCTGCTGCTGCTCCGACGGAGAGCGATGCCTCTCCCTGCCGAACCCTCTCCGCTCTGGAGCACGTTGGCTAGGAAGTTATACAGTAAACCGTACAAACAGGCAGACAGTCAAAGGGCAGCTCACTGAGCCATCATAAAAGATGATTTGGATTTCACAAATCATGAAGTTTGATTTGACGGATAATGTACACGCTGTCGTCCGGAATGAAGGTATATTTTATTGCCATACAAGTGTCTTGTGTACCATGAAAAGCTATTCAAATAAATACAATGTGTTATCATTATTATCATTATTATTAGATACATCCTATACCAAGTTATTACAATTATAGACATTTGTTTAGTTTGAGTGTCTGCATGATAACATTTTTGGCAAGGAAAGCAGAACATAACACAAGACAAGAGACCCAGACTCTCCTCTTAACCACTCAAAGTAAATATTTCCACTTACAGTGCAAATAGTCTGCCAGGTCCCCGCCATTGCAGTACTAGAAGTAGGAGAGAGAGAGAGAGAGAGAATAACAGAAATACAAAAACAAAAAGGTGAAACAGAGTGCTAGTAACAACTAGATCTTCCGCTCCGTTGATATTTGTAAAACTGACTATAGCCATCGTGAAGATATTCCTGACCTTTTATTTGTCTGTATTTTATTGTTGCTTGTGTAATGCCGTTTGTGTTGATGATTTTACGTATTTGATGCTTTTATTAATTTACTTATATCTTCTTATTTATATTTGTATTGTTCTTGTGTTAATCTCTCTGTAAAGCACTTTGGTCAATGTTTGTGGTTTTTAAATGTGCTCTATATTTTAAACTGCCTTGACTTGACCAATATATTGGCAATATATTGGTCAGGTCTTATCTCCAGTAGTTTACTCTGCTATCTGGGTGCTCTGGTTCATCAAAGGAGCAGACACATAGCGAGCGTTATGAGCGACGTCGGTGTTCGTCCTACAGTGATGACGCCTCTGTGAAGAAAAAATAAAATAAAGCGTCTATAGGGTCAACAGTGTCGACCGTCATCCACAAGTGTAGCCCATTTACTGAAGCTGTTCTCTCCTCTGACCCGTCACCTGACTGATGTAGTATTACGTTTGTACCTGAATATGTACAGCATGTGAAGGAGGCTCAGGAGTTCACAGCTCTCGGTATCAAAGGCACGTGTGTGTGTGTGTCTGTGTCTGTGTGTGTGTGTGTGGTGTGGTGTGTGTGTTAGCCCAACAGGAAGGACCTTCATGTGTGATTGTGAGGTGTGGGATGTGTTTGAAGCATTTCAAGCTTTTGATGAGAAGATCAATTGGTTCATCTATACTTAAGGCTGTGCACTGCACTCCATTTATCACAGAGACATTAACACATACATTTAATCTTCTTGTCACAACAGACATATCGTATATTTCGTTTCGTGTATATGTTGGAAGTCGGCCGATGTAACTATTCCATAAAGGAGGTGATAAATTATCTGGATATTTACAAGCCCATCTCCAAATGATCTTGTTGAGCAAAAATCCTGGAATCTTCAGGAAATCACCAACTCAGGAGCATTTCTTCCAAGTCACTCTGTATTAAGTCTGCACCAATCTGGATGTGGAGCTAATCATAGTATTATTTCATCTCTTACATTAGGTACAAATAATATAGAATCCACTTTAGACAATGAGAAACATTGTGCTGCCCTTTTTATTTGACAGATCTGTCCAAAGCATTTAATACAGATGATTGGAAGGGTTACGCCGGATTGGCTTTGATGGAAAGGCTTGTGAGTGGTTTCACAACGTGACATCCACCATTGAGAGGTACTGACGATAAATATCTTGGCATGTGGCTTGATGAGAACGTACATTTAAATACCATATCGACAATCTTGTTAGCAAACTCCGTCTAAAATGGCCTTCTTTTACAGAAACAGAACCAGCTTCTCTACGAGCAGTAGAATGAGAATTGTTGAGGCAATTGTTGTTAGATTTATGACTGCTGATAGCTATGGTGGACACCCTTTTATTCTGTATGATAAGGTAGGTTGGACTTATCTGGTAGATAAGTGTAATAAACACTGGTATTTGTTTATCTACAGTATAATGCTGGATTGGAACTTTGGTCCTTATCTCAAATGACGTATGACTTGTGCTTAAGGTCCCCTGAGAACGGTCTGACTTTGGAAAGTCAGCCTTTGATTCTATTGCCCCAAAATCCTGAAATGATCTTTAACAAACACAACATTTTTGTCCTATTTTTGTTTTCGTAAAAATCGCCATAATTGTCAATGAGGGCAAATTCAATGGTTATTTGAGTTAACATACAGGTTTGAAATTAAATTAAATTAAATGAATTAGGTGGTGTTGTTGTTGTTGTTGTTGTTGTTGTGTGCGCTCAAAAAGCAATGCGCAAACTTACCTCCATGACCAGGTACACCGAGCTGGCAGTTTCCTACAGGGGAGGAGATCGAGAGCATCAGTACAGCCAGTACATCAGTGACAGTTAAAAACAGTTAAAAGTTATTTTTATGATATTGTTCTAGTCCGATTCAGTCATTGCTTCCTAGAGCATAATTGGGGTTAAAAAAACCTCGGTAATCCTCATGCAAACGTTAACTCTCGTTAAACCCCTCAGGAAAGGTGTGCCACACATGCCAGGGTGTAAGCAGCCTTTGTGTGTAGTTTTGCAGGGAGTCGACACACGAACACTGGCGAATAAAAATGTCTCCCGAGACAAACATGTCTCACGTCGCGGAGAAAAGACACCGCATGAAGAGTGACATTTCCCCCAGCCGACACTCTCTCTCTCTCTCTCTCTCTCTCTCTCTCCTCTCGGGGATTTCATCGTTACACTGAATAAGCAAACCTGTAAACACGAAGACATAGCTCAGGACAGCAGTAGCTCAGGAGGTAAGAGCGGGTCTGGCAACAGGAAGGTGGCTGGTTCGGGCTCTGCCTTATGACCCTAGTCAAGTGTCGAGACTCCTAACCTTAACTGCTCCTGACGTGTTGGTTCTTACCTTGCATGGTTGACACCACCGTCGGTCAACTGTAAATGCTGTTGTAGCATAGCATACGTATGCTGAACCCCCCCCCCCCCCCCCCCCCCCCCCCCCTTTGGAGTCATCTATCCTCAAGTTAACCCCACTGGGCATTAGCATGGTGCATGCCACTCCAGAAGCCCCGCCCCCTCAGTCATCTTATCACTCGGCAACAGGCCCAAGGTTTCTGCCCACATCTCCTCAGCCCCTGCGTGTCCCCTCCAGACAGCCAATCACAGAGCTGGGTTCTGTGGACATAATCCAGCTGACTCTGCACTATCGACCCTTTTGGATGCGTAAAGCAAACCAACAAGAAGCCAAGTCCTAGCTCTGGTGAGAGTCGTTGGCTTTGGCAGGGATTGGCAGTAATGCAGCCCTTCAGTGGGAAGCAGGACACTGTGAAACTGCTTCGACCTCTCTCTGAGACCGTGGTGACGAATCAAATATGCTATGTGAACCTTTAACCCTTTCACGTCCTGTCTTCATCGTCATTCATTTAATTAATCGCTGCCTTTAAGAGCCTTGAACTCTTGACTCTCGATTTGCCAAGCAAGTGTTCTGCAATCCATAAAAGGACAGCAATGACGCCTGGTCATCATTTTTTTAGCCCTTATGATAACAGCTACAAAATAAAAGCATTTAAAGGTCTTGTCTTTGTCTCTGTAACGACTGATTTATCTATCATCTACTGTGATTTGTGTGTGTCATTTATCTGTGTTGCCAAGTTAACTTCCTTCACTTGCATTTACTTAGATTTTTTTTCCCCCTTCACTTTCATATCCCATGTATGTTCTGCTTCTTTGAATGTTCCAAACGGCGATGTTTCCACTCGACTAAGTAATGCGAAAGCTGGCCATCGAAAGAGGTTGCAGATGGCCCATTAGTGGGACAAAGACAAAAGGGAAGCAAGCCAACGTGTGCTTTCTGGAGTCTGGTTCTCCTGCTGCCGTTCTAACTCTCCAGGACGGCGGGAGCAGGAGGTGGTGGTGGTGGTTTGTCGTACAAACACACACACCAGCGAAAAAACCACCTGAGGTTGCTGGGCGACGCCTCAGGAACATCACAGTGTGGATGATGCAAATTCCACTCCGTCGGCCATTTTGAGCGCCGGGGGTTCAACTGGGTTCTGTGAGGACAGGAGTTGAAGTTGGGCAGCAGCAGCAGCAGCACAAATGGTGTCGTAGGCTACGTGTGTAAACGCCCGGCCGACGTGTGTTCACACCTCTTGCGGGTCGGCCCACAAGAGGCCAGCCGGGTTTCAAACGTTCCTCATGACACCAATGTGCTACCAGCTAGATTGCGCTGGCCCTTAAAAGAGGAACAGAGCTAAAACAGGAACCTACCTGCCCATAGTGTACCAATATAGTGCCTCAGAGACCCTCTTGAAATCACTGGACTAGAGAAGTGTATAGATGCATGTTATCTACCAATTCTAGTTGCTCAGGCAATGGGTCTCAAGTCAGACCAAGGCTGAGCAAGAACTTGAATGTGTTCTGAGCTGTTGCTATGCAGCAAATAGGACTTCACATGTGATTTATAGGTGATTTATAGGTAGAGAACTAGAGATCACTCAATGTAGTCGATTTAGGTGCAAATGAAAGGCCCGTAAAATGTCACTTTCCTTTACGCTCATTTAATTGCGTTAAAAGCTGTAATTTTCTCCTGCTTGTTGTTACTGGCAAGTGTCAATGTGTTCAACCAGACCTTTCTCCAGCGCTAACATGAAGTGTGCAGATAGGTCTGGCTATGAGAGACGAGGTGCAAGGTGCAAGTTTCATTCACATGTCCCAAAACTTTTAATGACACGCAAGGACTTGATGGCGGCTCAGCTTTCATTGCATTATGACCCTTTTAATTCAAGCCGTCCATACTTTTTTTTGCCGTCTACAATTTTCTATAAATAAGTTAAGTATGCAAGGTACCTGAAAGTCCAGCAAAGCCACAATGTTCTCATGTTTCAGTTCCTGTTGGGGACAAAATGAACATCATTATTGATCCAGCACACATCATATGCAGTATCTTATGTTGTTACTCTCCAAAATGAGTCCGCACAATGCTCTGCTGGAAGCTCTGAAGAAAACGAAAAACAGAATAATTCTATTAATAAGTTTTGGGCCCAGTATGATCACAGTACATTTTGACGCAAAGTATACATCAAGTTATTTAGATACAGGGCATGTGGCACTATTTTGGGGCCAATGATATACAAGACTACATACTGTATGTAGCTTTGCTTGTCTCTGCCTTTGTGTTAGCCGACAGACACTGCAGTGTGTACACACAGACATTTCAATTCCCCCTCAGACTATCCTCCCTTTATCGCATTAGCAATGGTAGCCGATCTGTCATTCCCCAGCAAACAGGTCAGGACACAGCGTTACCAGCCGGTAGGCTTATGCTAATATACAAGAGGGTAGATAGTCTCTCTCACGCTGACTGGCTGTTTTAATTTTTACCCTAAAGCATTCTACAGTAGCTGTAGGTAAACACCAGTGCCCCAGTACACTAGATTTGTCACGACACAGCTGATGACAGTGGGGACAATACATCGCCTGCATTCTTTCAATAATTGTGAGGGACTGGCCTGGCCCGAGTGTTGGGGTGAACCACAACACAGAGTTATCCTATCTTACGTCTGAGATCTTTCTGGGGTGAGGGCCATCGCATTCACAGCCCAGGCAAGCACACACTGGCAACCTTGCAAATTGTAGTTGGACTACATGTGTTCAATTCTTTTAATTACTTTTAAAGCCAAGGTTTGGCTGCCCTCCAACCCCATATATTGTGTATCCCCCTATGAGCTAGACCCATGCTGAGATCCTCTGGAAGGGCCTCCAAGGTCTAGGCTGAGAACCAGAGGTGACAGCAGGTCAGACTCTAGAATCTAGAGTCTAGGGGCTCTGGTAGCAAAGGACCTGCTGTCACCTCTGACTCTGCAAGCCTGATCTCCTCTGGCAGAGTGTTGTCTAGAGTCTAGAACAACACTCTGCCAGAGGAGAATCAGGCTTGCAGAGTCAGTCCCTCATTTTATTTATCTTCTTAAGACAATACTGTTGTGAAGCACTTTGTATTGTAAAAGTGTATTGCAAAGTGCTCTACAAGTAATGTTTATGATTATGATTATTGTGTGTGTTATGCTTTTAAAAAGAAATAATTGTGTTATTGTTCCATGGGTAATAGCATAGTCATGTTGGATTATATGGACGTTAATTGTACAGCTGTAACAGGGATCCCACGTACCTTGAGTATTTTGATCTCCTTCCCAGTAGAGTTTGGGACTTGGAAAGATTCTTCTTGTTTATGCATTTGACAGCCACCTCCCAGTCGAGTTTCTATGGGGAACACATTGTCACAAAATTATAACTTTTTTTGTTCATGTGCATAAAACACCAACTCATAAGACACTGGCCACATTATCTGCAAGAGAAAACATTGCATTACTGTTCTTCGAGACGGTTGTGGTATGATGTCAATAATGCAACCTCTCAATCAAGTATAAGATAAGATAAGATAAAACTTTATTAAAATCCCGAAGGACATTCTTGTGCCAGAGGCTGCATAGCAATAGAATAATAACAATAGAGAAATAAACAATAGAATAATACAAAATAACACATTTACAGTGAAAATATAAAAATATACAAATATGAGAAATCATCTAGTGCACAAGGTACAAGCAAATATAGCCTACAAATGCACTATTTTGCACCACCTTTGCATGAACAATAACTCTAATTATAACAATAATTATTGAATTATACATCCAACACTGACATGCAGTCTGTTCTCTACTGTCAATATTGATGTCGTGAGAAGCGTGTACTGCACTGCACTGTACCGCAGGCCCCTTAAGGTCGCACCATAAATACAGACATATATATACAGTGTATATATATATATATACTGGGGTCCAATACATTGACGTAGCTTGTAGTACAACAACAACAACAACAACAGCAACAACAACAACAGCAGCAGCAAAACACAGTGGCGACTCGCCTCTCGGTGTCTGCCCCGGAAAACGACCGCGAACGCCCCGTGTCCGATCAGCTCCTTGCGGCTGAACTCGAACTTGCCCACGGTCTCCATTGTAGTGGTGATGGAGGAGCAGGAGGAGGAGTATTGAGACCCCCCCCTGGATGACGATGATGATGATGATGACGACGATGAGGAGGAGGAGAAGGATGAGGGATGATGAGGGTGGTGGTGGTCGATCTACTCGCTAAGGAGACCGAGAGCAGGAAAGTTGCCCCCTTCCTCTGGCTGCTCCTCTTCCTCCGCCGCTCGCCATCCGCCGTCGGGGCGAAAACGCGTCACCGTCACCGCCGCCGTATTCCGCTCGTCTCATGTTCGTACACGACGACATGGGACCGTAGTGACCGGGTCAGCCCATGATCGTGACAACAAAGACACAAGAAATAAATAAAGAAATAAACAAACAACAACAACAACAACGCTAAAACGTCGGAGAGCTCAGCTGGCGTCGACGCGCCACCTTAAAAAAAAACAACAACCCCCGAAACGCAGCTTCGTTTTCGTTGTCGTTGTCGTTGCGTTCGTTGTGTTTGTTTGTTTGTATACACCGGAGGAGACCCGCTCTAAAAACGCCGTAATGCACAGTGACTAACACAAAAACGCACACATATCCATGAATGATAAGAGACTTAAAAACGCCGGTTTCGAGCTGTGCGCACCGCGGGCAGCTTCGCGGCGGCTTCGTCAACAAAGACCGAGCCTGACGGTACCGCGCATGCGCGACGCTCGGTAATGTTTTGACAGCGGAGGAGAGAAACCAGCAGCAGGGGCGGCGCTAAGGAAGATAATTCCTCCCTCAAAAAATGGAACATGATGAGATTAATGTGAAAGCAGACACAAGGCCGAGGCCGACATGGTACATCACAGAGATCAGAGCTGAACCACATAATAGGGCGGCCAGAGGGGCAGAACCAGACCTCCTGCTGGGAGCATCTTCAAAGTGCTCTCCTCAAACAGGAAAATCAAGAATTTCCTTCGGGATTAATAAAGTTCTATTCTAAAAGAAGCAACACAAGTGGTGCTGGACTTAATTGGATCTTCTCCAGGGAAATACATAGAAATTAGACATACAGCATGTGATGTGGGAAGACATTTTATTTGCAAGTGTGCCACTGCCATAGGTTGAACATAGACTCAACACTGAGGTTAAATATGACTTGAACTGATTAAAGACTGCTTTGTGGTTCCCCCTTGTCGCCATAGATTCACCAGCAGAGGACACTATAAGCAAAGGAAAGATATGAGGACACAAAATCAAATGGTAAAAAAAACAACAAGATTGTAGACATACAAGTCAGTTCAGGGAAGAAGCCCTCGATTCATAGATAGGTTAATAGATACCGACTAGATTAAAGATCACACATTCTATTGGCACTACATGTCTGGGGAGATTAGACTTGGATTCCCAATGTTTCTATTAGTTATAATTCTATGTATGTATTATTATTATTATTTTCTATAAAAAAAATATACACAAATGATAATGAAATAATTGACTGAATAATTGCATGTTGATTCTGGACTCTTGAGACACTTATCCAGTGTGGTAGACAGCCAATGTGCGTTTCTCCAAGACCAGCAATCAAGTACAAAAAAAGCCACGTACCCTGTAATTAATAACCACCACAAGGAGAATACTTTTGTTCCTATGGTTCTTTAATGGACAGAATCGGCCAATGTCTCCTTATGGACGGGGAGACGACACTTACGGCCAAAGCTCTGTTTTTGGAAATAAAAACAACCCACTCTGTTGCTCCAGGCTGGCTAAACTCCAATCCACTTTCTCTTTACTGCACGCCGGCCAAAAAGACAGTGGGAGAATTACACCAACCAATTCACCAACTACTCACACTATACTTCACCTTCAGCGACCTTGGCTTCATATAGTTTCAGGCCACTCCGCGTCTCCGCTGTGGTTGGTTGGTTGGTGATTTAGGCTGATGAGTTTCAGCCGAGTAGCAGCTGCACTCTGCGCTCTAATTGGCCCACTACTGCACTACTTGTGTCACCGTTTTGTGGTCGACTCGATGAAATGTCAGAAAGTGTGCAAATCCGGTTACCTTCACAACATAGTTCACGACTAAATACCCACAATGTACCGTGAAATAAGTACAGGTGACGCATACTTATTGACACACTATATCCCATGATTCATATTGGTTCTTTATGCAAATTAGCGGTCAGGGGGGTGTGACATCTAACATGTGTTTGGCTTGTTTTGTGAATAGATTACTGCCCGAATTCCCCCGAACACTTATTCCCTAAATAGTGTACTAGGTAGT
>PIJE02000996.1:121389-126389 GCA_002895965.2 Coryphaenoides rupestris | reverse complement strand
CACCACTGAAATACATAAATATTTTACACTGACATACGTTATGTTTTACTTTGTGTTAATCTCTGTTGACGGCCCAAGCGAGGTCGACTCATTACCAAGTCACTTGAGAGTCCTGATATCATCACGACCAGGAATGTCCACGCAGATACAGTCTATACACCAGACGGCTACATCGTCGGATTGTCCATCAGCATCAAGCATCTAAACGGCATTTAAACAAACCGAGAGAGAGAGAGAGGAGAGAAGAGAGGAGAGGAGAGAGAGAGAGAGAGAGAGAGAGAGAGAGAGAGAGAGAGAGGTTGGAGAGAGAATTGAGGGAGAGGCGAGAGAGAGAGGTTTGGAGAGAGATTGGAGGGAGGAGAGAGAGAGAGAGGGGGAGAGAGATGGGGGAGAGAGATTTAGGGGACGAGAGAGGGAGGAGAGAGAGAGAGAGTAAGAGAGAGAGAGAGTGAGAGAGAGAGGGAGAGAGAGAGAGAGAGAGTAAGAGAGAGGAGAGAGTGAGAGAGAGAGGGAGAGAGGGAGAGAGAGTAAGAGAGAGAGAGAGGGGAGTGAGAGAGAAAGAGGGAGAGAGAGAGAGAGAGAGAGGTGGTAGCGATATTGAGGGAGAGAGAGCGAGAGGAGGAGAGAGAAGGACACAGAGAGAGAGAGAGAGTGAGTGTGAGAGAGAGAGTGGAGTGAGAGAGTGAGAGAGCAAGAGAGAGAGAGGCAGGAGGAGGAGAAGACAGCGGAACTCCCCTCCAAACCTTCACACGGTTTGACATGATGACAAGGCGGCGACGGCGGCGGTGGTTTCGCGGGAACGGCGGCAATTAATAATGTTCCACGAGAGGAACAACTAACTCATCTCTCAACGACGACGTGGGGGCCGGCCTCAGCATCTGTCCCTCCCTCCCAGCGCAGGGTAGTCTCAGTCATAAGAGCTCAGCGGAAAGCCACTCTAAACCACCACTAGTACACCTACTGCGTCACAAAACAGAACAGAAACACTCCCTGGAAGTGAACTGCACAACACATCAACGGGGGGGCGGGGAGAGGGGATGTTGTCAGTACTGTTACTGACCTACTTCTGGAGCCCCGCCCACCCATTGTTCTCACAAAGGGTTCGCCACAGCGTGTGTGTGACAGACAGACAGACGGACAGACAGACGGACGGACAGACAGACAGACACAATCACAATTATGGCTCTGCTGCTCTTTCCGGTACTGGTACATGAAAGGAGGAGGAGCAGCGGCAACCAGTATGAGCGGCACCTGTGTTTGTCCCACCATGACACCTCTGGCGCAAAAAATAAAAAAAAGCTGTTGGGAGCTGTTGAGAAGCAGGCAGGCAGGAACGCAGCGTGCTGGAAGTGCAGAAGAAGAACTCATGATTACCGCGGGCAGCGCGACAAATCGAGTCCGGCGGAGGAGGAGAAAATGGAAGAGTTTCTGCGGGGGAACAGAATCAATAGGAGAACGAAACAGAGAGAGAGAGAGAGAGAGAGAGAGAGGTGTCAGTGTGTGTGTGTGTGTGTAACGAGGTGTGTGTGTGTGTGTGTGTGTGTGTGTAGTCGGCCACTGCAGACACACAGACAACGTTTGGCCGGTGTAGTCCTGTCGTCGTGTCTGGTAATGAGCTACCACTAGTGACAAGACAGCAACCCCCGCGTGGGGAAGTAGACTCACAAAAAATAATGACCACTGATTTTCCGTAGTCGTGTCACCGTTCACCACACTTTTGGAGTTTCGCGAGTCGATCGCAAAACTCAAAAGTGTAATGGAGGCAAATGGGACTCAATGGGAAGAGTCAGAGACAGAAATAGAATGTCTATATTATGACCTGTTCTGTTTAATGTTCAATGTTATGCAACACATTACACAAGAGCACATTCCTTGTTCCTCTAAGCTCATTCTGATTCTGATTCTGAAAAAGGAAAATAAAACAGAGCAATCAAAACAGTTTGTTTTTTAATAGACCGAACAACCGTGTTAACAGATAGCTCCAGGATGGTTCAACACGGAGCCTATTTCGCAATGTGGGCAACAATTTGTGAAATTGGTGCAGTATTGAGCGAGAGCCCTTCAGCCCGTCCTTGTTGTACGCTCTCTAGAAGCACTTGTTTTCTCAGATTGTGGTTCGATCCCGGAGCTCCTCCCCCTCCTCCTAGCTAAGTGTGGAGGTGTCCCTGAGCAAGACACCACCTAGACCCTGGTTGGTTGTTACCTTGCATGGTTGACACCGCCGCGGTGTATGAATGGGTGAATGTGAGGCAATACTGTAAAGCGTTTTGGATAAGAGTGCTGTATAATGCAATCCATTTACCATTTCTAAGTGTCTGACAGCGTTATGGAAAGGATCCCAACAGAACACGAGTCAGTCAGAGTGTTATCATTGCGAGACGCAACCTTGAATATCTGGAGGATCTCACAACGAGACGAGAGGAAATCTGCCCTTTTTATTCGACGTCCCTGCACCCATTTCTGGATAGATTTAGATTAGGATTCAGAGGGGTTCTTTTAGGAAGATGTGTGTGTGTGTGCGTGTGTGTGTTGTGCGTGCGCGTGTGTGTGTTGTGCGTGCGTGTGTGTGTGTGTGTGTGTGTGTGTGTGTGCGTGCGTGTGTGTGTGTGTGTGTGTGTGCCGATTCAGTTTGATGTGATACATTGAGATGTATGATCTACTAATAAACAACAACAAGTATCTGCAGTGGACAACAACAACAACAACAACAATAAATAAACAATGATTATGAGGGGAAATGGTTTTTAGAATTTTACATTTTGGCCAGAGGGGCACTTCAGCCAAACCCCCCCACCCCCCCCCGTGTGTGTGTGTTGTGTGTGTGTGTGTGTGTGGTGTGTGTGTGTGTATGTGTGTGTGTGTGCAGGCCCAGTGGGAATTGGGCTCAGTCGAGAGGCTGACAGACTTGTCAGCCAAAGTGAGGGAGATTTAAGACGCCACTACACCAGTAGTCGAGCACCCCAGGGAGTCCAAGGCAGCGCTGAGCACTTTGTTTGTGGACGTGGGGGGGGGGGGGGGGGGGGGGTGTTGTGGAAGTCTCAGGACGTCCAGTATATCATCTGCTCCAGGGGACGGTGGGGGAGGGAAACAGCTCCCCTCAGGTGACCGCAGCAAAGTCTCTTTTGCCCACGATGCCTCGTTCCGTGGCTCAGTCGGGATCTTGACCTATAAATCAGGTCCGCCCCTTGGCTTCATAAGGAAAATCCTAACAGTGTTTTGAGTCCGCGTCTTTGGTTGTGGAGTCTGTACACCGGCCTCTGACTGTGGGGAGAGTAAACAGGTGTCAAATGAATACGATCAGGCTAATTAGACTCCTCCCCTCCGCCCCGCCGGCGCTAAACCACGCCCCCCTGGCATACCACAGTGACCCCGTACAACGGTGGTCCTGGTGCACACTTCACATTTATTATTCTATAGTTTTTATTCTTATGTTGTCATTTTTGAGCAACCTTCCTTTGGGATTAATAAAGTTCTATCTTATCTTATCTATCTTATCTTATCTGCAGATGTGTGCTGTGACAGCGTATAATTGGCATGTACTGTACACCTACTCTTTATAAATCTGCACTAAATATTTACTCAGCCGTGCGGCAGGATCTCCTTAATCCGCCGTCGTAGCGAAAGCATTTCCCCAGAAAACACTTCATTGCACACCTCACTAATACGTACTGTGATGCGCTTTGTCTCCCCGGAGGATGCGACTTCAATTGCGTCGCGTTGGAAGGGACTTCCTTCCTTTCTCCATCCAAATCAATTTGCGAACGTCTATTCCAGGCGATGACAAGGTAAGCCAGGTATTGGGTTGCGTTCCGTTGTGCTGCGTTGGCTTGTACGCGTGAACACCAATTATAATATCATAACGTCTTCGGCGTCGCGATTGCCAACATTCATTTAGCGGGTTTAAAACCAGCCCTTCGACGCAATATCCTCACAATCCAGACAATGGTGGACGCTGAACCGTGGGCTCAGAGTGGTGCCCATCATAGAAAATATAGGATCTGCGCCGCGGGTGTGTGTTGTGTTGCATCGTCTTAACTGAGAGTTAAGTGACGACGCGGCGTGATGCCAGAACACACTCGCTTGTTTACACGAGCGGCGCGAGCTAAGTCAACCCTGAAGGAGAGCGAGAGCGAG
Organism: Coryphaenoides rupestris; assembly: GCA_002895965.2. Classification (NCBI taxonomy): domain Eukaryota; kingdom Metazoa; phylum Chordata; class Actinopteri; order Gadiformes; family Macrouridae; genus Coryphaenoides; species Coryphaenoides rupestris. The sequence goes on along the minus strand of PIJE02000996.1, from coordinate 122,255 downwards.
AGAGAGATGGAGAGAGAGAGAGAGAGAGAGAGAGAGTGTGGGGGTAGAGAACCGAAGAGAGTGAGAGAGAGAGAGAGAGAGAGAGAGAGAGAGAGAGAGAGAGAGAGAGAGAGAGAGGGAGAGAGTCCATGCAACACGAATAAATAAGAACATTGCTTCTTTTTTTCACTCTCTCACTTAAACCACTCCTAGGGCCTGAATACCAAAAATGCACCAGCAGTCCCAGAGACCGGTTCTGGGGAACACTTTCACTTTGAGACATGGTGGTGGTAGTGGTGGAGGTGGTGTTGGTGGTTGTGGTGGTGGTGGTGGCGGAGTTGGTGGTGGTGGTGGTTCTGCTGCTGATGCTGCTGGAGGTGATGGTGGTGGAGGTGGTGGAGGTAGCGGTGGAGGTGCTGATGGTGGAGGTGGTGGTGATGGAGGTGGTGGTGGAAGATGTGGTGTTGGTGGTTGTGGTGGTGCTGATGGTGTTGGTGACTGGTTTTGGTGGTGGTGGAGGTGGTGCTGCTGCTGCTGCTGCTGCTGGAGGTTGATGGTGGTGGAGGTGGTGGAGGTAGCGTTGGAGGTGGCGGTGGTGGTGCTGATGGTGGAGGCGGTGGTGGTGCGTCAAGTCGTGAGGACATTAAGACGAGGAGCGGGCAGCCTCGATGCATTTGGTAACTATAGAGACTGTAGAAGTATTATTACATGGGTGGGCGCTTTTAGATTGGATGACTTGAATTAGAATGAAACCTTTTCTTTGTACGTTTGTGTTCAGTTTGTTCACTTTAAGCTGAGCCGGACCATTTCTATAACAATGAAAACCGGTGTGAGTGCGGAAATAAGTTGTACACTTCTTTTGCGGTGCATTGTGGGTATCAAGGAGT
>PIJE02000996.1:108889-116389 GCA_002895965.2 Coryphaenoides rupestris | reverse complement strand
TTCTCCTCCTCCTCCTCCTCCTGAACCCTTGCTCAATGCAAATGTCGTTGAAAATGATGCTTTCAGAGATCTTTGGAACGTCTTTGTCCACAGAAGTGTCCCGTCGTCACTGGGCGTCACCTATTTTGAAGGACTCCCATTATACCACCAGATTAGCCGTTCTAAGCCGGTTGGAATGGCCCCACTTGACATCACAAGTGGGAGCGTCCACCCAGATGTATGCGGGACAGATCAGCCGACCAGTCTCTGCGACAGTCCACCGGGGGCGGCCGGTAGGCTGATCTATCCAGCATACTTCCATAGGTGGAAACTCCCACTTGTGATGTCAAGTGGGGGCCATTCCAACCGGTTTTTGAAACCATTGGAATGGCTACTGGCTTTTTTTTAAGGGAAGCAGAACTTTAGCTCCCAGAATCTTTGGAGGAACGTCAGCGTCACGTCTTCGATTAAGTGTTCATCCGTCCGCTCGGCTGCGTCCGGCGCGCTTCCTTAACGCGCGGCGGCCGTCGAGGTGTTGTCTGTTGTTTGTTTGTTTAGATGCAATAAAAGCGAGTGATTGACATCTCAGCTCTCCTCGGTGGCTTTTAACTACCCCGCTGTGCTCAAAGTGCAGAAAGTGTAAGCCTCCCTCGGCTACGACGACATAATGGTGCAGAACCAAACATAAGTGGCCCCATGCATCTCCCCCCTCTCTCAAGAGAAATAAACCTCACAGAGAGGGTCTAGTGGCCGCCGCCGCTGTACCCCACCGCCCCCGCAGAGCTAACGTCGCCGTCGACGAGTCTATACAATGCGGGGGGGGGGGGGGGGGGGAACGGCGGCGTGCTCGGAACCGACCGGTGCTTTAAAAACGGTCATCATTCTCAGAACTCTATTGATGCGCAGCTAGCCAACACAGTGGGGACCGGAGCGCTGGAATGAGAATGGAGTTTGTTTTGTTTCGAGCGATTAGCCGCGGCGCTAGCTGACACATTACGCTGACTTTAAGTGAGTTCCGGGCGTGGAGCATCGTGGTCATTTTGTGAGCTATCTCCACAACGTCTTCAACAACGGGGGTCCAAACTTATTCTGCTTCCAAGTGGCTGTTCTGATATGATTGGGCGTTGGCATGGCAACTTCTTGATGTGTCGAATGCGTCATTAAATTAAAATGTTACCGGCTTTCAGTTCCGCTGTATTATTTGCCTGTTCGACAAAGTACGCCACACAATCCAATAATCCTAGAGACACCCGTCACGGCACGCCGATCGTCCGTGAAGGAGGGATCCCCGCTCTGAGTTCCTTCTCCAGATTTCTCCTTGTTAATTATTCACAGTCCAAGGTTGTAGTCCCAAGGTTGACTCCGTGGAAGCACAGTTGAATAGAAAACAACTAATAAAAAATATACTCGTGGAAGTGGAAGTGGTGTCCGGCCTAGGAGAACGCTCTGAGCCCGTCATCAACCTCCGCCTCTGATTGGCTGTCTCTCTGAGCCCATCAGGCGTGACGGTTTGGGAGACAAACGAAGGATTTGCGAAATGTACCGAATTCACCAAAGGGGCGAAAGAAAACCTCGACAGGGCAGGAAACCAGCGAACACAACTGCAGACGTGAAGACAACGTTCTCCCCTCGTCGTTCTACCAAATAATAAGCTAACTCTTGAAACGTGTCTTCATGTTTGATCAGTATTCGGTTTGCATATTTTGTCTTTTTTTTTTCCCAGGCAGCAGCAGGTGAAGAAAAAACGGAAGGAAAAAAAAACCAGACACAGATAATGTAACCGCTCCGAGATTTCCAGCGCGTTTATTTCGTCATACTGGTGTCTCCGTCTGCCGAGCGGTTAGATCGTGTTCCGTCGCTCCTTCGGAAAAGAAATGCTCGTATAACCTTGCGAGTTTAAGTTAGTGTTTCTCTTTATTTTATATATGTATTTTTTTTTACAAAAATATTTCACATTAGAAAACATCTCAAAATCTATATATCTCAGTTGTTTATGTTGTTGTCGTTTTTCCCAACAGACACGTGACTTCTCCTTTTCAAATATATCAACGTCTATACTTAAATCGAATGTAAATATATCTTAACAGTACCGGGACTCACGCCACGTCACTTCAAACCCATCCAGCTGACGAGAGTCTGGTGGTTTAGAAGACCGTGGACGGCCCCCTTCCTCATCCTCTAAGCCGTGAGGGAGACCGTGAAGTGACGAAGAGCGCGGGGGGAGTCTCCCTCCCTCTCCGGTGGGTGGCTAACGCCTGTGTTGGTCTGAACATCGAGAAAAAATAAAACACAAATCCGCCGTCTGGATTTCCCTTAAATCCGGTTGCGCATCGCCATCCCACCCGTTGTGTTTATTACACTAACAACTAGGGAAAAAAAAGCAACAACAGAACTGAGACGCATCCAATGCTGCCAAAAACGGAGAGCTTAGAAGACCTCTTTGTAGCGCTGTTCTAAGGTTAAAGGTTAAAGTCTACTGTCCACCTGTACGTACTTCTAGCCCTGGTCTCGGAGGAGACTTAAGTATGCAAACTGCCTGAAAGAGACTTAAAAACAACGTCTGGTTTTAGTCCGGGCGTTACGTTGTAGAAGCGTTACATTAAAGCACTTGTTGGAATTATCGGTAAAAAGCCATAAATAAGTGTGAGAATGTGGTGGTCGGCGTTGCCTCTACACGTCTATCTACAACCCGGGGGACGTCCGTTGGTCCCGAAGGCCGCAGTGTTTCCGCAACCCCACTGTTGTTGGAGATGTATCGCGGTCGGGTGTTCATTGTCTATACAAACAAAACACAAAATATAAGGAATCATACGGTACGATGCGTGATCGGAAACAGTGGATCACTTAGGATGCTGAGGAATTCCAATGGGTAGGCCTAGGTGTCACGTATATCGTATATTTTGCTCAATGTTAAATCGTTATTGTAATCTCATTGATCACAATTTTACAAAGCTAGTTTTATGAAATGGTATCTTTGCGTTTGTGCATCAAAGACATTAAGGGCAAAAGCAGAATGTGAATTCCGTCGGACCAGCGGCACGGCAGCAGCTCACATCCCAGCATCCCTGAACACTATGTTTGTTTGTGCGTCGACACTTCAATGTTTGACCATCCCGGCATGCCTTTTGTCTGTCTTAGCTACATGCTAACTAGCTACTTACAGTATATGAACCCGTGACATTGTTACCACCGAACACGCTGATCAGTCATCAAAGAATACCATGAGCACACCATCTATCTACCAACTAGCTAGCATCTCCCGAGTGAATGTGGGCTTGGGTCCTTCCCTGACTGCCCTAGCCTGCCTGTAAGGATCCTTGAACCCTTGTCGCCGAGCCCCTAACCTGCTCCTTAATCATGTCAACATGAAGGTTGACATGAAGGTCATCACTACAATACAGCGAGATGCGCCCGACATGTTTGTTTGTGATTAACGGCAAAACGACATGATAATAAAAAGAGACAAGTGGTCCTCTGAAACAACACTTTTCCCTGTTTTAACTTTTAAAAGACACAGAAGTCCATCAAGTGGAAAACGAAATGACGGCAAAATAGCAAAACGAAATTCTACGAAACTGAGATAAAAAACAAAAAACAAAATGTGTCCCATTGAGTTCAAATCGATTGTCCCCTCGCTCGCCAACCGGACCGGACTAGGCCCTGGCGGTCCCGTGTCCGTGTCCACGCTTCTCGCGGGAGCGACTCGGCACCCCGTCAAGACTCCCCGGTCGGTTCCAGTTCAGCTCCTCCCGCGTTTTGCCGTCACCATCATAGCGGCGGCGGCGCCGAGGGCCGACAGCAGCGTCCAGCAGAGAGGCGGGAGGAGCCAGAGGGGCGGGGAAGGGAGGAGCGCGGCGCGAGCGGCGAGGCCGTGTCCGAGGTGCACGAGCACACCTCGTAGCCGTTCTCGGCGTGGTCGTGCAGCCGTTGACCGCGCCCCCGGGCCTTGGCCTCGGCGTCCGGCGCGTCCGCCTGCATCTCGGTGCAGAGGAGCCAGTCCTTGGCGATGAGCCGAGGGAAGCCGCCCCCCGCGCCCTCCTCCTCCCCCGCCGCCACCTCCATGTCGCTGGCCGGCACGCGCCAGTACTCCTTCCCTTGAAGAAGTAGGAGGAGCCTGGACAGGAAGAGAGCACACAGAGAGAGAGAGAGCAGACAGGGGTCAGGGTCAGTGGCCACAAGACACATACAGTATCTAGAGGCTTACGAGCGCTTTTGAATCTAAACTCTTCACTGTGTTAACTTTTCAACATCATGTGCAATATTCCCAATATCACGTGCAATGACTTACTTTTAATCCATTGACAACTTTTCCATTCCAGTCAACTTATAAACCATTTTTGACAATTAAACTTCTCGAATCTTGAAAGCAGCCACAGCACAGAATATAACAGCAAACAATCGCTGCGCTGTGAAGAAATGTTTTGAAACTGAAACTAAAATGAACAGGGCCAGTGTGTGCGTGCATGTGTGTGTGTCCGTGTGTGTGTGTGTGTGTGTGTGTGTGTGTGTGCGCGCGCGAAGGGAATAGTCGATCAAACAGAGAAGGAGAAGCAGCACAACACAGCAGCACGGACCGCACGCTTAAGTACACGCTCAGAAAACACGGAAGCCTTCCTCGCCATTATTGACGCACGTTGAATATTAAAATGAAAGCCGTGACATTTGTGAAGATATTGGGATATTTCGATCTTTTCCGTTTCCCTTTCGTCTCTTGGTTACCAGGTAACACCGTGTTTAGTTCTCGCAGTCTCTGCCCATTCCAAATCTTTCATATTTCTAAATCTTTCACTGTCCTCCCACGACGACAACATTTGATGTGTGTGTGTGTGTGTGTGTGTGTGTGTGTGTGTGTACAGGTATGTGTGTGTGTGTTCAACCATGTGGGTCCTCCAATTTACTTCAAAGACATGAGGATTCTGTATGGACTGCTTTTCGCACACACACACACACACACGCACACACACACGCACACGCACACGCGCACACGCACGCACGCACACACACACACACACACATTAACAAGCCTGCAGTGGCACCCTTGAAGAACCGGGGCACAGAACTCAAAACCCAGAAGGTGTTCTGAGGGTTCCAGAACACCTGAGGAGCAGGTAAACGGCTTCTTCCTTCTACGAGGCTCTGGGAGACAGGAACAGACAGTAAGTACAGAGCTCCTAAACCTGCTGGTCTGGGTCTGGGACTGACTGACTGACTGACTGGCTGGATGGCTGCCTGACTGGTTCCAACCCCCCCGAAAAACCAACGCTCTGTGATTCAGGGTCTGCATCACCACCGAGCCAATCAGGTGTCTTGTAGGCGGGGCTTAATTACGAAGCGAAATGAAATCCAACTTCAGGGTGATTACCGCCAGGCGAGGACCGGGCTGCTCCCTCGGTGACAACTTAAGCACCGCTCGCATCGTTAGCTCGTTTTGGGGGAGCGACACGGAAATACGTTTCGGCGCCGTTCCCCGAGACGGGATAATAATAACATATTCAGGGCGACGTCGGTCGTACGTGGAAAGAAAAAGAGAATAGTGAAGATTAACATCGCCTGCATGGCCTGACAACACAGTACAACATCCATGTCAGCTCAGTTGAAGACGTTTAAATCACTGATATAACAGCTGTATTCATTTTATCACAATTACCCATCATTATGACTAATATAATAACATAGCAATAGAACATTTATTTTGGTCCACGAGAGGCGACTGGGAACACATTTACATTACATTTACATTTAGGGGCATTTGTCAGACGCTTTTATCCAAAAGCGACTTACAAAGAGTACATTTGTTGAAGGAGAAACAGCAATATATCACTGTGGTACATAAAGATAAGAATAGAGCAGGTAGTTGAAGCATTCATAGTTGTGATAGCTATTATGCGCTTTTTACATTCGAGTGATTAATGATGCTAAACAGAAGTCCATACACGGGTCGACTGGGGGGTTGGAATACAGAACCTTCCAACAACCTTTCACCGCGAACCACCGGCTCTAGCCCACCATCAACACCACCATCAAACACCACCATCAACACCACCCCTACTTAAAAAAACCGATCACGTAATTTAAATGCGGACAAGCAGGCAACCCCCACAGGATATTGTTCTTGTTATGAGCCGCCGTCTCCCTTGAGCTACGCGTGACCGGATGCAAAAAAAAAATTGCGCTGGGAATTTACGGGCGCTACTTGAAATAAGTAAGAGTGTTAACACTCATATTTCATGTTTAATAATTCATTGGCATTTAATATCACGCATTTCAAGATACCCGAAGCACCTTACATTGTGAGTGTGTGTGTGTGTGTGTGTCTGTGTGTGTGTATGGGGGATAGGATTTGCTCATCCACATTCTGGCACTGTGCCTGACACATATACAAGACTTTATTTAATTATAACATATATACCAAGTCTTTACTTAATTATAACTCATATACAAGGCTTTACATAATTATAACTTATATAAAAGGCTGTTACTTAATTATAACTCATAAACAAGACTTTACATAATTATCACTTGTATCCAAGGCTTTACTTAATAAAACCTCCACATTATCTCCCGTAGCTGATTGCCAATAAAAACAATAGTTGTGCCACAAGGTCACAGAATTTGAAGATAGATTTGTAAAAACAGAACTTGACAAATCAGGTTTTGAATGAGTTGTCAAACACTCCCAGGAAATTACACTCTCAGAACATTCAGCTTGTAAACGTTGCTGTTGATCTGTCTGTTTGACTTTTGACTTTCTGTGTTTTCTTTGTCGACAGGTCTCTCTTTAAAAAGACACCTTGATCTGAAGGAGACTTCCTGATGATAAAAGGTGCTGTAAGACGTAAGATTTATTATATTTATTTATTTATTTATGTTTTGTTAGAAACTGTCGTTCTGCTCGTGGTGAGTGAAATGCGCTGAGAGACGATATCTTCTGGTCAAATGCATGCTGGCGTCTTGTACGAGACAATTTAAGTTTTTCGTCTCCCACTCCTGACCAATTCCTTGGCCAGGGAATCTTCTCCAACCGTGTGATTGTTTCGGGGGAATCCCATCTTGCCTGTCAATCACAAGCGTGTGCAACGTAACACTTGTCACTCGTGGTGGAGAAACATGGCCGCTGAGAAAAGAGGGAGGAGACTTTTTTTTGTTTAGCTCAAAGATCTCTCTTTCAGTCCTCAATCTTACCGACACCAGCACCTCTAAAGGGAACATATGAAGCCACCGGCGGTGAGTGTGATCAGCCATTGCGAGCCGTTTCACAATTGCCATGTGACTACCGTCTAGTGACATCAACAAGTGGGAACGTCCACCTAGATGTACGCTGATTAGATCAGTTTACCTGTCGGTACAGTCCACTGGCTGGTAGGCTAGTACACTGATCTAGTAATCATACATCAAGGTGGACATTCCCACTGTGAGTACTAGACGGTAAGTTCAACGTGGAACATTGTCGAAAATCGATCAAGGCATGACAAGCACTCACCGTGGACAGTCGCATGGACCGTCGTCGAGGTTGGGGGGCAG
>PIJE02000996.1:101389-103889 GCA_002895965.2 Coryphaenoides rupestris | reverse complement strand
TCTCTCTCTCTGTGTCTCTGTCTTTATCTGTGTCTCTCTCTCTCTCTCTCTCTCTCTCTCTCTCTCTCTCTCTCTCTCTCTCTCTCTCTCTCTCTCTGTTGTCTCTGTGGCATTCAGATAATTGCATGGTCCTATTGGTTGACGACGGGGGGGGGGGGGGGTGGGGTTGTCAAACAAAACAAAGTGACCATCGGGTTCACGTCATTGGAAGACTCCAACACTCCCCCGCCCCCCCCCCCCCCCCCCCCGAACTACGTACCGTAGAGCTGCCAGACGCGGACCTTGTCTTCGTAGGGCAGGTCGTACTTGAGCGGGTCCCCCACGGGCCCCTGGTAGTACGGTCTCATGATGGACTCCAGCCGCCGACGTGTGCACCAGCCCGATGGCGTGGCCAAACTCATGCACCGCCACCGCAAACAGGTCCATGCCATGGGTGTCTGAGGGGGGGGGGGGGGGGGGGGGGGGAGGTCGGAGGGGGAGAGAGAGAGAGAGGGAGGGAGGGAGAAAGAGGGCGACGGAGTGAGACAGAGAGAGAAGGAGGGAAAGGGAGAGAGAGGAGGCGGGAGGGAGAAAGAGAAGGAGGGGGCGAGGGAGAGAGAGAAGGAGGGCGGGAGGATGGAGGGGGAGAGGGGAGGGAAGGAGGGAGGGAGGGGGGAGAGGAGCGAGGAGAGAGAGAGGAGAGAGCGAGGGAAGGATGGAGGGGGAGTGGTAGGGGGGAGAAAGGGAGAGAGGCAGGGAGGGGGGAGGGAAAGAGAGAGAGAAGGAGGGAGGGATGGAAGAGAGGGAGGGGAGAGAGAGATAGGGAGAGAGGAGAGAGCGAGAGTAGTGACAAGAGAGAGAGGGGGGAGAGGGAGAGATAATTTAAACTTTTCAATCAAATCACCAGGAACTTCATTCATACTGAACAGCACAATAAGGCTAGATTACCACGTTCTGCCAAATTAAACCCTTTCCCGTCACCCCTCACCCATAAGCACATCATTAAATCGTGCAGAAACACTTCAAAAGAAAGACATTTTTATACCAAAGAAGATCTTTGCAAACTTTTTTTTTTTTTTGCGTTAGGTCACCGAACATTCCTTGAGTGAAGACATCCGAAGGGAATGCGAGATCCGATGAAGAGATCAAAATAAATCACGGAAGCCTTGATTCTTAATTACAACACACCGGGTTCTGGCTCTGCCATCACCTGCGGAAACTTGGAGGTGCGAGAAGTGCCGAAAAATTGCGCTTTTGCCGCAGTATGTGTTTGTGTGAGTGTGTGTGTGTGTGTGTAACGTGTGTGTGTTCATTGTGTGTGTGTGCGTGTATATGTTCGTTGTTACATTTACATTTACATTTAGGGCATTTGGCAGACGCTTTTATCCAAAGTGACTTGCGTTGTGTGTGTGTTTGTGTGTATTCGTTGTGTGTGTGTTCGTTGTGTGTGTGTGTTTGTTGTGTGTGTGTTCGTTGTGTGTGTGTGTGTGTGTGTGAGTGTGTGTGAGTGCATTTCCACCGCCTGCAATCACGGCATTTTTGTTCTTACGACCTTGCCAAACCTTTTTTCATTTACTTTTCTAAGCTCCTGGAGAGCCTCCCAGGGTGGGGCAGGATGGTAGAGGGGGAGGGGGGCGTGGCACGGCAGCAGACCGACCAATGGGTGTGTTCCCCTGGACACGGGGGGGGCGGGCTCGCCACAGTGAGATAAGAGTGTGTGTGTGTGTGTGTGTGTAGTACCGTGCTCACGTGTACCACCACGTGCATTTGCCGACAGCAAAACGTGTCGTTTTTTTCACGCCGCGTGTCTTTGTACCAAAGCGGTGTCATGTAGTGTGTGATGTATTGTTGTCTGAGCCCTCGGAGCTGCCAGTCACAACCCCCCCCCCGCCTCCACGAGCGAGGTAACACCTCACAGCGGGGCCTCGTTAGCATTTCGCGTCCAAAAAAGCAACCCCCCCAAAAAACAACAACCGCATAAATCACATTGTCTGCCTCTTTGAAGTCGGACAAAAACCGGCGGCTTTAGGAGATTATTCAGACGCTCCCCCCAAAAAAAACCCAACAAAAAAACAACGACCGGAGGCTAGCGCTAGATTAGCGTTGCCGAGGTGAGCGAGCTTAGCGCCTCCCTGGCGTTCGCGGGGTATTCAGACGCTCCCCCCAAAAAAAACCCAACAAAAAAACAACGACCGGAGGCTAGCGCTAGATTAGCGTTGCCGAGGTGAGCGAGCTTAGCGCCTCCCTGGCGTTCGCGGGGTTTGGGCTCAAGCCTTTAGCTTGTTGTGGGTCCGCCCACAAGAAGAAACCTCGGAGAACAGGATGACACAATGGCGGGAAATCTAGCCGCTGTAATCTACATCTACAGATGAGAGAGAGAGAGAGAGAGAGAGAGAGAGAGAGAGAGAGAGAGAGAGAGAGGGAGAGGTGTAGGGAGGGGCGTGGCTTCGCCGTTTGCAACCTCATCGCCATGGCAGCACTCTGCACTCTGCACTCACACTTCCTGACCCTTTGATCGGAA
>PIJE02000996.1:38889-98889 GCA_002895965.2 Coryphaenoides rupestris | reverse complement strand
GAGTCGACGAGACATGAGAGAGGCGGTACCTGTAATCATTTCTGTTGTTTTTTTTATCTCGATCCAACTTCTCATGTTTGTGTCACGCCGGTGGGAGCCAGACGCCTACGAGACTCCATCTCGCCTCGCCGCTACGCTGCTACGTTTCGAATCGCCGGAATCCTTGAACATCGGAATACATTCTCGACGTTGACCCCCGAAGCGTCAACATAAATAGACTAGCGTGTTTGTTTACACAGAAGTCAATAACGGGCGGTAATGTATTCCATATTTTAACATATATTTTACGGCAAAGGGCACGCGCCGCGTTCGCCGTGGCTCACGAAACCCGCGTCGCTAGCTGCGCACGAGGAGGTACGCTGTGTAAAAGGTGTGCGGCGAATTTGGTAATTATGCAAAGTATGCGTTCAAACGCCGGCTGTGATGCTGCAGTTTTATTTATAACAATCTGCCTTCTCACTATTTGGTCCGCTGCCTATGAATTATGGACCGTAGATATCATATCTCCAGCTCTCAGGTATAGCGGGTGCCCTTCTTAGCACTTCATAGTACTGGTGTCTGGTGTACTCCTGGTCCTGGGGTCTGCCCATAGGACAGGCTTGTGGAGAAAAGACAACGTTTTGTTTGTCAGTGTTGACGTTTTTGGCAATTATGAAACTCGTTCTATTAGCCTCGCGCGGAGGTGAACCGCGTGGAGCGCAAAATGTCGCCAAAATGAACGCAAACATGATCTGTGCAGAAGTGACACAACCCTGCACCTTACAGTCTTTCATATCATGACATTATCGTGACATTATCGTACATTATAGCGACGGAAGAGCAGACGGAAAGTTAGCAAGGCAGCCGAGGTAGACGTTGCAGCGCGAGTAAACCGCTTAGAGAATAAATACGCTTTTCTTGCCACCTGGAGGCCTGGACGCGGTCACGACTGGCTCCCTCCATATAAAAGATTATCTGCTTTTATGCTAAATATACGTACATTTTATAAATAAGAGAAAACCCCCACCCACTCAATTGGGGTTTTTAGTTAGCGTTACGGTAATCTGTCGACATAAGCAATCATAAGCAGCTTTTCAAAAGAAATTCTGGAAGCTCAGGAGGTATAAGAGCGGTTGTCTGGCAGCAGGAAGGTTGCTGGTTCGATCCCCGGGCTCCTCCCCCTCCTAGCTAGGTTGGGATAGAAAGGGTTGCTTGCGGTCTCTCCCCAAAGACGTCCATTTGAATTACAAACACACTGACGATGCACATTCCACCGTCGTGTCCTTGGAGCGGGCGTGATTCACGGTGCTCCGGAGAGCCCTGATACATTTAATATTTCAATTTAAGTCGGGATGGGAGAGGGGGATTAGGCGCTTGTAATTAGTGAGAGATTGACCGATTTGATAAGGGCATCGCTACACAACTCCTGCCGAAACCAACGCACCAACAACGCTCGAGACTTTTCGCTGACCTAACCGCACACGTCCGCGCACACATTCTCCAGAGACGGTCTGGTTTTTTAAATTTGCGTTAAAACAGCAGTGTGTGGTGGTTCCTTCGGTTCCTCAGTGGCCCACGGCGGTGGAAGGGGAAGGTCAGGCAGGATTGCTAAAAAAAAAAACGATTAAGTTATCAGTGTGTCTGTCGGCCATGTCTCTCTGTTTGTTTGTCTCGTTGCCGGGCAGACAAAACAACCCGCCGGCCAATCGGAAAAGAGTATTCACCCAGACCCCATGGTACTGTATAATCTATAATAATCACAATCATAATTAACCAGATGAGTTAAATGTATAATCTGAATCTGCAGTAGCTCGGGTTATCTAATACATGTAGTGGGGTAAACTGTTTAATATTTGCCTCCAAAATATAGTGGAGTGAAAAAGTATTGTTGATGTTTATTCTGCTAATTTGATCGTTGTAATGTACATTATCATCATCGAGGACGACATATTTTTACTTTACTTTTTTACTAATATTGACTTTTCTAACTTTGAATCTTTTTTTCCCAAGGCTCCAACTCGAGGGACACAAACAGGACAGACTTAAAAGAACAAGTAGAATCTTCCAGCTGAGACGCAAGATGCCGCACGCCGCAGAGGGAGGAAGACATCAAGATGAAAAAGAATGAATTCTGGACATGATGGAGACATCGCAGACAGACGCTTCCGAAAAGATTAATGAATTATTGCGAGAGTGACAAGCGATGCATCCGCCCCTGCCAGCGCCTCAACCACTCAACATGCCACGCCACACCAAACAAAACCACACCACACCACACCTAACCAAACCACAGCAAACCACACCACACCACACCACACCAAACCACACCACACCACACCAAACCACCAAACCACACCACACCACACCACACCACACCAAACCACACCACACCACACCAAACCACACCACACCACACCACACCACACCACACCACACCACACCAAACAAACCACACCCCACACCAAACCACACCAAAACCACACCACACCACACACACACACACACACACACAACACACACAAACAACCTCACAGCTCCACCTAACCAGTGTTTGAAACGGGGCTGGAACAAACATATTCAGGGAGGCTGTGATGTTGGGTTCATCTCTTCATCTCATTAAATATAAAATCATCATTAATTATTTCATTTGAGTACTAGTGTGAAGGACTGTTGTGTGTTTCTGTTGCTGAAGTACCATCTGTTGTTGAGGTGTTTCAAATCTGTTGCATTCAGATGTCAGGCAAGTTGTACAGTTGATGTAAACAGTTTAGCGGCGGGCATATACTGTAAAGAGGTGCCTTCAACCTTTTTTTTAACCCCAAAGCTGCTTCTTAGCGTGACGAGGGTCAGGTTATGCTATTCTCTTTAAGCGGCGCACTAGCGGTGACACCAAAAAATGAGCCCACGACGCTAATGAAGTTAATCTGTTGAATCGCATTCAGCCGAGACGGTGTTCAGGCGCGTTATTACTTTTCTGCGCGGCGGCTGATTCAGTGCCGACCAGCTGAGGAGTTTATTCGACGCGAAAAAGCGTTTGAAAATTGCACAGTTGTCAGAAGTGATTGATTAACATAAGACACGGTGCTCTGAAGTATGGCCGCTGTACACTCACAACTTGGAAGGGAATCGACAACCACATACAGCATACATCATTGTCATGTTAAATAAAACGGCCAGAACGTTGACTTTATGTGAAGGAGAATAACTTTTAACTGAAGGCAACTTTTAACTGCACATGTTCAGGACCACACTGGACAGCAGACCGTGAGCAGGTTTGATTGGCATGTAACACACATACACACACACACACACACACACACACACACACACACACACACACACTCGTCTACCTCACTCACACACACCACACACACCTGCTGCAGAGAAGACTGTGGCCTCAGTGGCCAACAGAGGGAAGAAAAATAACTTCAATCTCTTCCATGGATCAAGGAACTCGGATCAAGCGATTCTCCGGACCATCCTCCCTTCTGGTGTGATGCAGCCGCCCCTGAAATCAGTCGTGGCTGTGCGTGGCTGGCTGGCTGACTGGCTGGCTGGCTGGCTGGCTTGTCCTTGTCATGCTGAATAGCTTTCGATGACCGTCACAAAACAGGCATGGATAAGAAACGGAAGGTCCTTCAGATATTATTGCACCTTCTCAGCGCTTCAAACCGGAGCTGGTGTCCAGTCGGCTCCCGAGAGAAGCGCAATCAAAGGACCATTCTGGGCTCGACACAAGGGCCGTCCAAAACACTGTTCCTGAACAGTGCTTCCCTCCCCGTCGTGTGCAGAGTACCCCTTCACGAGGTAGGGAGGCAAAGGGTATGATGGGGCTCCCAAGAAGAATAAACTGGAATTGCCGTTTTTTGGCGGGCTTTTACCATTTTTCAAATGTGTCTCCAGCATGGACTTTGTACCGTCGCCATGGACACTCCCTGGACATTTCACGACGGCATCCATTAAAAAGAATACTTGTCGTGTTTGAACATACGAGTGACAGGTGGCTTGTATGTTGGAGAGAAAAACGTCCCTTTTTGTTCAAGTATTCCACAGAATTTGCGGACGGGGCTTCGTTTATTTCCACATGGGCCCCCCATCCCCGGCACGGTTGCACTTGAAGGATGTCATGGTCTCGGTGAAACCTGCCCTGCAACAAGTTCTCTCTACTTTGGACTCTGTGACAGGTATGTTTCGAAACAACCCGTCTTGACAACCCAAATGTGTTTCCCGGCTTGCGTTGTTTTCTCCCCTCGACTGCTAAATAGTGGAGTGTGCAGGCAACTTTTTTGGACGCACACTTGACAGGAGATCTCAAAGTTGTCAAACTTGTCACTCTGGAAGACAACAGCAATGTCCTTGACCAAGGAAAAGTCTTCAGCAAGAAACACTGTCACGCAATGACCGCTTCTGTCCCTCAACATAGTGCGAGAGTAACTGTACGTTTATGTGTAAACCTGTACAAAGTTGCCCTCATTTAAAACCAGCACTATTTTGGCCACGTCCTCCATTGCACAGAATTGCCTGAAAAAAGGTCCGCTTTCAGTGACAAAAAGCCATAGAAAATACTATGTTAAAGAAAACGGGACAAAGAAGGGGAAAAGGACTGGGGTTAGTTTTAACATCTTTTCTCTCTGCTCCTTCTCTCTCTTCACGACTCTCCAATCTTACAGTTCAGCCTTGAAGTCATGAAAAGTTTTAAGGTCATAAAAAGCGTTTAAGATATTTATTGATATTGTGTTGTTTCTTATCTTGTGGTGATTGTAAAGTAAGTCATCTAAAACCGTCTGGCTGGAAGAGTACATTGGAAGTCTTTGAGTGTTCAAACAGAAGTATTGCTGTGGAGCTGGACATGAGAGGATGACATCACCGGGGAAGAACAGGTTGTGATGTCATACAAGAGGTCCGTCTCCTCCGGCTGTGTCCCTGTCTGACCCCTGACCCCTCCGCCGCACACCCCCCTGCCGGTCCTCACACCAAGCCTCCCGCCTCCCCATCTGCTGTGTGTGTGTGTGTGTGTGTGTGTGTGTGTGTGTGTGTGTGTGTGTGTGTGTGTGTGTGTGTGTTGTGTGTGTGTGTGTAGCAGACTGGCTGTCCTGTAACATATGTTTCCGCAGCCTTGACAGGGAGCAGTGGAGGAGGGAGGGAGGGGGTGAGGAGGGAGGGGGTGAGACACTGGCTCACCAGCTGGGGTCGTCAGGCTGGCTAGAAGCCCCCACTGATGCGTGCAGACACACACACACACACACACACACACACACACACCACAACACACACACACAACAGACACACACACACACACACACACACACACACACACACACACACACACACACACACAACACACCACATACCACACACCACACACACACACACACACACACACACACACACACACAGATGCCTCTCACACACACACACACCCAGCACACTACATACATACACACATATATAGCACACACACACACACACACACACACACACACACACACACACGCACGATGCATACCACACATGCATGCAGACATACACACATCGGCAATTACATACACAGATACAAACAAACACCATGTGCAAACACACAGACACACACACAGATAACACACATACTAAGTACACACACACATACTAAATACACACACGCACACCACACACAGACACATGCAAACGCAGAAACACACACACACACACATGCACACACCACAGAACAAACACACACACACAGATAAAAACACACGCTGTGCACACACACTTGCCTACACAAACACACACACGCATTTTAACACTGGTAGTTACCGGGTGTGTATGTGTATGTGTGTGTGTGTGCGTGTGTGTGTTCACCAAAGTTCACCAAAAAAAAGCCTGTTTGTCGGAGTCCATGCGGAGCTCAAGAACATGAGGCAGAGATAAGAGAGGGAAGGCACATTTGAAGTTAATTTCAAAGTAAAAGCGGAACCAAAATGTAACCCCCTCCCTCCCTCCCCTCCCCCCGACGGATTTGATTGTCAGTCAAGATTGCGTCGACGGAGCAGAACCCTCGGCGACATCTCGTTGATCTCGGTTACGTCGCGGCGTTACGTGGATTCCGTTCCTGCACTTTGATCTCGATTGTTTCGCGATGCACGTTGACGTCGCCGATGCCGAGTTAAAGCACATCGGGGGCCCACGTTGGAAGCCCCCCGAGTCGCTCTCCAGAGTCTACACAAGACTTGACTTTACTCTCTTTGATACGCACAGTTCTAGGCGCTTCCTCTGACACGCCCCCCCCTACCCCACCACCCCCATGTTTCAGACAGCTTAGGACCGGGATGTCCAACATGTGGCCCGGGGGCCGGAATGCGGCACCGCAGGCCGATCCAGTCCGGCCCCGGAGGCAATTCGATAAAATGGTTCGATTTCTACTTTCTCATTGATTTCTTCACTTCGTCCATAATCCTTACAAATAGCTGCACTAAGCTGCACTAAGTAGTAGAGTTGCAATATGCGTTTTCAGGAGTTCAGGGAGAGGCTGTTATGGTCAAATCATCCCGCCAAAGAATTCCTCCTGTTCTCCCATCACCCCTCCCTTTTCACACCATATTCTAGTTTATGATTTAGACGGAGATTGGAAAGAGAGAGAGAGAGAGAGAGAGAGAGAGAGAGAGAGAGATTGGTGAAATTTGCCACCGCTCAGCGCGACGGAAGGCATGTGGTGGTGGAGGTGAACCGAGGAAGAGAGGGAGGAGGAGGAGGAGGAGGAGGAGGAGGAGGGCGGCGATGGGTGGATGAATGATTAATGAATGTGATCATCTGTAGGAACAGAGTGACACCATCTGTTGGACTGCATTTGTAATGACAACATCTCACACTCACCCCCCCACCCCACACACACACACACACACACACATCCGAAGTCTCTCTCACTATCATCTGGGCGACCGGGCACAAAGTCTCCATCAAGCAACTCTCTCTCTCTCTCTCTCTCTCTCTCTCTCTCTCTCTGAGTTGATAGTGATGTGCATGTGATTCATGTCAAGTCGTTAGCATCATGTGAACTTGTGTGTGTGTGTGTGTGTGTGTGTGTGTGTGTTTGTTTTCCCCGTTTGTGTGCGAGGAAGAAAAGCGACGATGAGGCCGGTTTGACAGAGAGAAACATGGCTCTCGTGTTTCTGCAGGGCTTCTGGATCCTGCATCGCCCCTGAAAGCACACCTGCAAACAACCGCTAGCATCTGGCCTGTGTCTGTAAACGAGAAAGGTTACGAGCAGCTTTGATACGCGGGGAAGAATTAATGACTGCAGTAATCAAGGGGAATTATCGGCTCCGATCAACACTGATGAACGTGTGACGAAGGTGACACACCAGGAATAGAAACTGAAAGCTGTACTCTGTCCGCTTGCCATAAGCTGCCAATGGGAAAGGAGTCGATCGCCTATTTTGAGTTTCTTTAAAAACCCTGCTGTGATTTTGAAGGAGGGGGCGTGGTTTAGCGTCGGCCGGTGAAACTAATTGTCTGAGATTGACGCAGCTGTCGTGATTAGACTGTCGTATATATATTCACATTTGTTTACTCTCCCCACGGTAGGAGGCTGGGTACGGACGGAGTGACAGGACCCGACCCGACCCGACACCGACACGAGGCGGACTCCGGAACCCTAGACGCTGACTACACAAGCATTAGGGCTATTATTGTTTATTAATTTGTAAGCCAAATGGGCGATCCTATATGACTGACTTGCCTTCCCGTTCAAAGACGCCGAACTAAGCCAGGGAACGTGGCTTTGTGGCAAGGAGATTGCGACACCTGCATTTAAGCACGCATTTTGGGTAGAAAAAAATGGTTATGTCTTCATGATTATACGTTTCCCTTTGCAACTAAAGTTTGTGACCAAAAGAAGAAAGCCTCAAGCTGCAGAGAAATGAAAGGCATGCAACATTTGACCATAATCGTGGAAAAATGAATAGAAGTAGAAATAGTTGACGGGTCAAAACATCACTTTCCATTTTTTGTGGATGAAATGACAAGTCTTCTCGAATGTAGGAATGTGTTTGCACTCGGCTCTGCGCTTTGTTCGTTTGTTTGTTTGTTTGTTTGTTTGTTGTGGTCGATATACGCCAATATATGAAACGGCGGCGGTGGTTCTTGTACACGTTGATGAAAAAGCACTTTGTCAAGAGGTGGAGGAATCGAGAAATGGTAGATATCGGGTTTTCAACAGCAACAAATACGTACAGATGTGCCGGTTGGCTCCAGACTGTTCCATCGTCCGCACCGCAACGCATCAAACCTCATTCATTTCACAACATTTCAATGTATTTTTCATCCCCCTTGGAAAGTGATTGGGAGTTGTCACGCCCACTGTGTGTGTGTGTGTGTGTGTGTGACTTGACTCTGTGTCACCAGTATAGTCTACGATTACACACACCACACACACACACACACACACACACACACACTGTACACACACACACACGCACACACAAACAAGCATACACCTCGTTTGACAATTAAAAGCGTAAAGAATTTTGAGGATTCCACATATAAGAGTACCGTATTTTTCGGACTATAAGGCGCACTTAAAATCCTGTAATTTTCTCAAAAATCGACAGTGCGCCTTATAATCCGGTGCGCCTTATGTATTAACCTCGAACCGATGTTATGTGGTACACGGCGCTCAAAAATCTGTCAAGCAGCGCCGCTTAATGGATTGTCGGCGCATTACGGCTACCGCGGAGTAATACTTGATGGATTGTCGGCGCATTACGGCTACCGCGGAGTAATACTTGATGGATTGTCGGCGCATTACGGCTACCGCGGAGTAATACTTGATGGATGTCGCGCGCATTACGGCTACCACGGCGTAATACTAGCCTTGCGGAGTAATACGTACTGTGCTTCAACATACGCGGTAATATTATGGTGTGTGTATAAGGACTGAAGATGAAGAATTTGATGGATTTGTGGATGAGGAATGAACTGAAAAAGTGAGCTGTATTGTTTTGTATTTTATGTGTTACAACTGAACAATGTTGAGTTATTGTGAATGAGTTGAATAAAGGTTCGATTTTATCTGACTGTTTTGTGTTGCTTAATGCGCCTTATAATGCGGTGCGCCTTATAATCCGGTGCGGCCTTATGTATGAAAATAGACCCGTTCATTGACAGTGCGCCTTATAATCCGGTGCGCCTTATAGTCCGGAAAATGACGGTAGATACATTAAAACACACACACACAGACACAGACGCACGCCACACACACACACACACACACACACACACACACACGAGCCCACACACACACACACACACACACACACACACACACACACACACACAAGCCCACACACACACACAGGTACACAGCACCCAAGCCCCACACACGCATCCACCTTATTTGACACATGTAGACACATTAAACACACAGCACACACACACTCACACACACACACACCCTCCTCCTCCCCGGCTCACCTGGCGACCTGAAGGTCCAGGCCTCGTCGTCGTCGAAGTGCGTGTCGCCCGCGGTGAAGCGCTCGCCGGGGAAGAAGGCGTGCGCCACGGTGCCGCCCGGCCCGTCGAAGGGGTAGCCGTCGGCGTGGTCCGCCTTGGTGAAGTCGATCTGGATGTCGGCGTCGCTGCCCGCCACCTCGTGGAAGTTGAGCGGCGCGATGTCGCTCCACACCTTCAGCGCGTAGTACATGAGCGCGCGCACCGTGTCGCGGCCCAGCGCCGCCGACTCCCGCGGGAACGTCCTCACCCTGCGGCGGAGGGACACGGATGGGGTTAGCTTTGGTTTGGTGAGCTAGTGGTTGTTTTTAGCTTGCCTGCTCGCTACTTTGTTTAGCGAGTACCGTACAGTAGTACAGTTTATTTGTAAGCTAGTGTGTGTTAGCTTGTTTGTTAGCTTGTTTAGCTTATTTGTTAGCTCTTGCGTTTGTTAGCTTGTTTAGCTCGTACAGTTTATTTGTAGCGAGTACGGTTTATTTGTTAGCTAGTGTGCGTTAGCTTGTTTGATCGCGTGTTTAGCTAGTACAGTTTATTTGTTAGCTAGTGTGCGTTAGCTTGTTTGATCGCGTGTTTAGCTAGTACAGTTTATTTGTTAGCTCGTGTGTTCATTTGTTAGTTAGCTACTTTGTTAGCGAGTACCGTTTATTCGTAGCGAGTGCAGCTTATTTGTTAGCTAGCGTGTCAGCTTGTTTCGCTTATTTGTTAGCTCTTGCGTGTTAGCTTGTTTAGCGAGTACCGTTTATTTGTTAGCGAGTACGGTTTACTTATTAGCTTGTGTGTGAGCTTGTTTGCGAGATACTTTGTTAGCTCGTCTAGTTTATGTTAGTTTGTTTATGTTGATATTATAGTGGCTTTGGGCGTTTAACATGCAAGGGGTCGAGGTGTAGTTCTATTTATGGTTCAAACTCCATTATATCAGCATACAAGTCATAAGTCACAAGTCATATATTCAGACAGGAGATTGGATTTGGTCGGTCGGTACATAACAAAGCTAAATCCACCAGACGAATCAATCAAAGTCTTTACAAGTCTGCCCCGGACACTGAATATTAAGCACCCTAGGGTACTCTCCGTCGCCCCAGTTGGGAACCAGTGCATTAATCCTGCCGGAGACAGACAGGTAGAGACAAAGTACCGCTCAACTTTCACTTTGAAGTGTCTTACTTGAAAAAAAAAAATAACTTTTAACTTTTTCCGCACAGCCTTTCGCTTAATAAGTTCTAACTTAATGTGTAACACGCAGACCTCACTTTTTTGTTCCCGACTGTCAAATAAAAACACGTCCACCACGGCTCAATCAAAGTTATTTATATTTCTTCTCTTCTTCTCTTGATTAAGCCTTTGGCAGAAAAAAATTGGCCAACAGAGAAAGAAGAACCACAGAAATAGTCCATGGGAATGAGGTCCACAAAGTGGTGGCAGATAACGCTAAGGTTGTTGGAGAGAGGATACGGAGAAACAGCGGCAGGTGGTTTTTGGCGGTGGGTGGCGAGGGGGAGGCGGCGGGCTTAAAATTTGTTTTACTGGCGGGTTTGTTTTGTCTCAGAGTGGTGTCTTCAGTGTTCTTTTTGGTGCGGCGGTATAGTGGGTTCACCGAGCCCGCTAAAAAGAGACAATAAGAGGATGATTAGGAGTGGCTCATGACATGCACTCCAGCACTCCTAGAGAGGAAACGGCCGCATTTTGAGGCACAATTCCATTTTATATGCTGGCTAAATATGGAGAGGCAATTAATTGCAGCAAGCAGACATGGATTGGATTGGTGGATTCCTCTATGTTGGTGTTTTTTCCTTTGTTATTGAGGCATGCATTTAAAAAACATATTATTGGAGTGGCTAGTTCCAATATCTCTTATGTACTACATAAGTCAAGTCAAGTACATTTTATTTGTATAGCCCTTAATCACAGTTACAGTCTCAAAGGGTTTTACAGGCCATATGATTATTATGACCCCACTAGCCCTATAGCGCCCCCCTAAGGGGAAGAAACAACTCCCTTAATTAACAAGGAAGAAATCTGGAGATTCCCTTCCAGGGATGGTTCAGAGTGCAACGGGTGTCATAATGGACATGCAGATAAGTAACGCAAGCATTACAAGTACAAACAGCAAAGTACAAACGATAAATGGAATATTAATAATTGTCCAAAGTGATGGGACGACAGTGTATGTAGTACCCGATTAACTCAGCTATGTAGTTCTCAGCCCACAACGACAACAACAACAACAACGTTGCTCTAATAACAACAACAATTGAATAACTACGTATTAAAAAACCCACTATCTGTAAAGACCTGTGGGTATAAATAACGGAACGTGATGAGAAAGCGTGACATTTACGAGAGAGATCCCGAGTTAACCTGCGACACCTTCACGGGGCACGGGAGACATTTTAAAAGGCGCTGCGCGGAGGTGATTCCAGGTGATGGAAGGCGCACAACGTTACACCAAACCGTTAAACCCCCCACCCCCCCCCACCACTCCCACAGTCTCCTCCCTCCGCAGCTCACAAGCGGACAGACGCGTTCAAGCGAGACGGAGATCGAGAACGAGACTGGGACCGGGACCGGTGGCCACATGTCTCGTGGTCTGAATGCAAGCTAAGCAAGGAGGAGGAGGAGGAGGAGGAGGAGCCACCAGGAGGGGAGGCGGCAGACATCGAGAAAGACAGAACAATAACAGATATAGAATACAGGAGGAGGAGGAGGAGGAGGAGGAGGGGAATACAGCGGGCCGAGAGATGATTAAGTTCCGGGGACTGGAGTTTGGGAAGGAAACGGGAGGAGGGGGGGGGGGGGTGAGGGGGGTGGAGTCTGAGGGGGTGATGCTGAAAAACGGTACAAGCGTATTTACGAGTCAAAGCGGCAGCAGACAGTCTCACCGAACGACTCACGCCTGATAACTACAGATTGTGTTTGCGTACCCCCCCACCCCCCGCCCTGTGCTCAACCACTGCCCACCCCACCCCCTCCGCCTCCCCCGTCCCCCCTCCCCACCTCCCTTTCGGCTTCCGGTCGATCAGATTTTCCATTTCACGGCCAGGTGCGCTCGACAGGGCGGGCAGGGGGGCGGAGGCAGTCGCCGCGGCAACAACAGCCCCTGAATACCGCTCTCTGAACCGCTCTCTCTCTCGCTCTCTCTCTCTCTCTCTCTCTCTCTCTGTCTCCTCTCGACAATCAGCGGTCAAAGCTTATTGGACAACAAAATGTGTGTGCGTGTGTAGTCGGGACTCGTCCATCACGCTCTCCTCACACACACACACACACACTCACACACAGAGGCACACACACTTGTGTGCATCGGTCAAGGGTGGGCCTCTTTAACTCTGGAGAGTTGAGAGGCCGTGTGTGTGTGTGTGTGTGTGTGTGTGTGTGTGTGTGTGTGTGTGTGTGTGTGTGTGTGTCGTGTGTGTCGTGTGTGCGTATGCATCTGTACGGAGAGCGAGAGAGCGAGAGAGAGAGAGAGAGAGGGGGAGAGAAAGAGAGAGAGACAGAGAGAGAGACAGAGGAGAAAGAGAGAGAGAGAGAGAGGGGAGTAGAGACAGAGAGAGAGAGAGAGAGAGAGAGGGGGATAGAAAGCGAGAGAGACAGAGAGAGAGACAGAGGAAAGAGAGAGAGAGACAGAGAGAGGGAAAGAGAGAGAGAGAGGGGTGACAGAGAAGGAGAGAGAGAGAGAGAGACATAGAGAGAGACAGAGAGCAAGAGAGAGAAAGAGTAAGTGAGGCAGAGACAAGACAGAGATAGACAGACTTAAATGAGGGAGTGGATTAAACATTTTTACATTTTCAAATTGTACATTTTACAGAACAAACAGAATCAGCACTCAGACACAGTGGGGATGGGGTGTGTTACACGAGTCCACACTCATGGGTCAATGAGTCATGAGTGAGGGGGAACCAGTAGTCATTAAAGACTCCGTGTTTCAGGGGGTCGCGTTGGGTTCTTAATTACTGGCCAACGTCGAAATGTTTTCGACACAGGTTAAACACAGGGGTCTACGAGTCTGTGTATCCCTGTAACATCTCTGTTAACTAACTCACTAACTAACTAACTAACTAACTAACTAACATGACGTGAACAGAGAGGTTGAGTTATGATAACACCAACACAACACAACAGGGGAAATTGTTATTTGACTCACCATCTGACTCTACATGAACGTCCTAATTGTTCTAATGACTAAATCAAGGCGGTATTCTCACATCGACATCGGGGTCTAATGAATTCCATCTGTTATCCTGGGCAGACCACCCTGTCGACAAAAAGGACAAAACTAAAATTTACTTTCTTTGTCGCCTCGGGTCTTTTGGGGGCCGGCAGACAAATCCTTCCATTGTTTTTTACTTCTTTTACGTCTTTTTTGTGATGTTGCAAATTGAAATAGTTAATTCTGAATTTAAGGCACTATTGTACTGTATTGCATCTTATCGTTTTACATTTACATTTACATTTAGGGCATTTGGCAGACGCTTTTATCCCAAGTGACTTACAATAAGTACATTTGTCGAAAGAGTGAGACAACAATATATATATGTACAGTATGTGGCTGGTGGTATAATAATTTATTAATAGAACAAGTTTCAAGATTTGTTATGTGCGTGTGTGTGAGTGTGCGTGTAAGCTCTGATTAGCGAGGGCATTGATTGGCTGAGAACATTGGGAGAATGAATGACAATAAGTAGGCTAATGCACACAGTGCTGGGTTCAGGCCAAGCCTGTTAATTTACATTCTAATCAGAAATTATGGAAGCATATGATGATGAGGCTACTGTGGCCCGTATGGAAAAAGAATCACGGAGAGGAGGAAATTTGGGGCTGAAATTATATAATAAATCGTGAAATCCGAATCCCTCTAAACCACCGTCTAAACGGCTCAATCTGGCAAGCAGCACAGAAGGTTCTAAATGCAAAATGTTAATTTCTTGCCGTCTCTGTGTGTCCAGAGGGTACAATGAACAAACAATTAACGAAAACAGTCTGGGATCCTTCTTGGATGTGACTGAGCCCCGATGTGTTGTTATCCGCTTGTGATTTTCTTTTTACAATTCATAAAAAGAAAGTTCACAATCACTCCCCGATGTGAAGACGATGGTGAAAAGTTTCAGTGAATGCGGTCCCGCAAAAATCTTACAGCGAAAAAGAGAGGGAAGCAGTATCTCAGGAGGTATAAGAGCGGTTGTCTGGCAACAGGAAGGTTGCTGGTTCGATCCCTATAGCCCTTAATCACAGTTACAGTCTCAAAGGGCTTTACAGGCCATATGATTATTATGACCCCCCTAGACCTATAGCGCCCCCCTAAGGGGAAGAAACAACTCCCTTAATTAACAAGGAAGAAATCTGGAGATTCCCTTCCAGGGATTGTTCAGCAACGGGTGTCATAGACATGCAGAAAAGTAACGCAAGCATTACAAGTACAAACAGCAAAGTACAAACGATAAATGGAATATTAATAATTGTCCAAAGTGATGGGACTACAGGGTATGTAGTACCCGATTAACTCAGCTATGTAGTTCTCAGCCCACAACGACGACAACAACAACAACGTTGCTCTAATAACAACAACAATTGAATAACTACGTATTAAAAAACCCACTATCTGTAAAGACCTGTGGGCATAAATAACGGAACGTGATGAGAAAGCGTGACATTTACGAGAGAGACCCCGAGTTAACCTGCGACACCTTCACGGGGCACGGGAGACATTTTAAAAGGCGCTGCGCGGAGGTGATTCCAGGTGATGGAAGGCGCACAACGTTACACCAAACCGTTAAACCCCCCACCCCCCCCCACCACTCCCACAGTCTCCTCCCTCCGCAGCTCACAAGCGGACAGACGCGTTCAAGCGAGACGGAGATCGAGAACGAGACTGGGACCGGGACCGGTGGCCACATGTCTCGTGGTCTGAATGCAAGCTAAGCAAGGAGGAGGAGGAGCCACCAGGAGGGAGGCGGCAGACATCGAGAAAGACAGAACAATAACAGATATAGATACACAATACAGGAGGAGGAGGAGCAGGAGGAGAGGAGGGGAATACAGCGGGCTGAGAGATGATTAAGTTCCGGGGACTGGAGTTTGGGAAGGAAACGGGAGGAGGGGGGGGGGGGGGGGGGTGAGGGGGGTGGAGTCTGAGGGGTTGATGCTGAAAAACGGTACAAGCGTATTTACGAGTCAAAGCGGCAGCAGACAGTCTCACCGAATGACTCACGCCTGATAACTACAGATTGTGTTTGCGTAACCCCCCCACCCCCCCGCCCTGTGCTCAACCACCGCCCACCCCCCCACCCCCCTCCGCCTCCCCCGTCCCCCCTCCCCACCTCCCTTTCGGCTTCCGGTCGATCAGATTTTCCATTTCACGGCCAGGTGCGCTCGACAGGGCGGGCAGGGGGCGGAGGCAGTCGCGCGGCAACAACAGCCCCTGAATACCGCTCTCTGAACCGCTCTCTCTCTTCGCTCTCTCTCTCTCTCTCTCTCTTCTCTGTCTCCTCTCGACAATCAGCGGTCAAAGCTTATTGGACAACAAAATGTGTGTGCGTGTGTAGTCGGGACTCGTCCATCACGCTCTCCTCACACACACACACACACACTCACACACACTTGTGTGCATCGGTCAAGGGGTGGGCCTCTTTAACTCTGGAGAGTTGAGAGGCCCTGTGTGTGTGTGTGTGTGTGTGTGGTGTGTGTGTGTGTGTGTGTGTGTGTGTGTGGTGTGTGTGTGTGTGTGTGTGTGTCCGTGTGTGTCCGTGTGTGTGTATGCATCTGTACGGAGTGCGAGAGAGCGAGAGAGCGAGAGAGAGAGAGAAGAGAGAGAGGGGAGAGAGGGGAGAGAAAGAGAGAGAGAGAGAGAGAGGGGGAGAGAAAGAGAGAGAGAGGAGAAAGAGAGAGAGAGAGAGAGAGAGAGCGAGAGAGAGAGAGAGAGAGAGCGAGAGAGAGAGAGAGAGAGAGAGAGAGAGAGAGAGGGGGAGAGAAAGCGAGAGAGACAGAGAGAGAGAGAGGAAAAAGAGAGAGAGAGAGGGGTGCAGAGAAGGAGAGAGAGAGAGAGAGACAGAGAGAGACAGAGAGCAAGAGAGAGAAAGAGTAAGTGAGGGCAGAGGACAAGACAGAGACAGACAGACTTAACTGAGGGAGCGGATTAAAACATTTTACATTTTCTAAATTGTACATTTTACAGAACAAACAGAATCAGCACTCAGACACAGTGGGGATGGGGTGTGTTACACGAGTCCAC
Source organism: Coryphaenoides rupestris (assembly GCA_002895965.2). Lineage (NCBI taxonomy): Eukaryota > Metazoa > Chordata > Actinopteri > Gadiformes > Macrouridae > Coryphaenoides > Coryphaenoides rupestris. Next base: position 82,205 of record PIJE02000996.1, on the reverse strand, counting down.
ACTCATGGGTCAATGAGTCATGAGTGAGGGGGAACCAGTAGTCATTAAAGACTCCGTGTTTCAGGGGGTCGCGTTGGGTTCTTAATTACTGGCCAACGTCGAAATGTTTTCGACACAGGTTAAACACAGGGGTCTACGAGTCTGTGTATCCCTGTAACATCTCTGTTAACTAACTAACTAACTAACTAACTAACTAACATGACGTGAACAGAGAGGTTGAGTTATGATAATTACGCTCTTCAGATGAACACAACACAACAGGGGAAATTGTATTTGACTCACCATCTGACTCTACATGAACGTCCTATTGTTCTAATGACTAAATCAAGGCGGTATTCTCACATCGACATCGGGGTCTAATGATTCCATCTGTTATCCTGGGCAGACCACCTGTCGACAAAAAGGACAAAACTAATAATTTACTTTCTTTGTCGCCTCGGGTCTTTTGGGGGCTGGCAGACAAATCCTTCCATTGTTCTTTTTACTTCTTTTACGTCTTTTTTGTGATGTTGCAAATTGAAATAGTTTAATTCTGACATTGAAGCACTATTGTACTGTATTGCATCTTATCGTTTTACATTTACATTTAGGGCATTTGGCAGACGCTTTTATCCCAATTTAGTACATTTGTCGAAAGAGTGAGACAACAATATATATATGTACAGTATGTGGCTGGTGGTATATAATTTATTAATAGAACAAGTTTCAAGATTTGTTATGTGCGTGTGTGTGAGTGTGCGTGTAAGCTCTGATTAGCGAGGGCATTGATTGGCTGAGAACATTGGGAGAATGAATGACAATAAGTAGGCTAATGCACACAGTGCTGGGTTCAGGCCAAGCCTGTTAATTTACATTCTAATCAGAAATTACGGAAGCATATGATGATGAGGCTACTGTGGCCCGTATGGAAAAAAAATCACGGAGAGGAGGAAATTTGGGCTGAAATTATATAATAATCGTGAAATCCGAATCCCTCTAAACCACCGTCTAAACGGCTCAATCTGGCAAGCAGCACAGAAGGTTCTAAATGCAAAATGTTAATTTCTTGCCGTCTCCGTGTGTCCAGAGGGTACAATGAACAAACAATTAACGAAAACAGTCTGGGATCCTTCTTGGATGTGACTGAGCCCCGATGTGTTGTTATCCGCTGTGATTTTCTTTTTACAATTCATAAAAAGAAGTTCACAATCACTCCCCGATGTGAAGACGATGGTGAAAAGTTTCAAAATCTTACCGAAAAGAAGGGGCAGCAGTAGCTCAGGAGGTATAAGAGCGGTTGTCTGGCAACAGGAAGGTTGCTGGTTCGATCCCCCGGGCTCCTCCTCCTCCTAGCTAAGTGTGGAGGTGTCTCTGAGCAAGACACCACCTAACCCTAACTGCTCCTGACGTGTTGGTTGTTACCTTGCATGGTTGACACCGCCGTCGGTGTATGAATGGGTGAATGTGAGGCAACTGTACTTTGGATAAAAGCGATGATATAAATGCAATCCATTTAACATTCCAAACAAAGGACACATTCATCCATTATGACATCACAATATTACGTCCACCAAACGTTCAAAGTGCCCCTTCATTCACCACCATGTGTCATCACGTCAATTAGCCGCATTAGATGACATTTTTGAATCCATCCCTTTGTGACATGTGGCCGTGGCAGGAGGTGACGAAGGGGTTTGGAGCGTTGATCCGTCCATCACTCATCTGAGCGGCCAGCTGTGATGTCACACAAAGGGGTCAATTTGAAATCGCGATTGTTAATGGCTAATTAACATGACACCTGGTGGTGAAATGTGGGTCCTTTAAACTGTGTGTGTGTGTGTGTGTGTGTGAGAGAGGATGTTTGGGTCTGTGTGTGCATCTCTCTCTCTCTCTCTCTCTCGCTCTCTCCTCTCTCACACACACACACACACACACACACACACACACACACACACACACACACACACACGTTAAGTCTGTCTGTCTCTGTCTTGTCTCTGCCTCACTTACTCTTTCTTTCTTTCTCTTGCTCTCTCTCTCTCTCTCTCTCTCTCTCTCTCTCTCTCTCTCTCTCTCCTCTCACACACACACACAAACAATCACCTCAGCGGCTGGATGCCATTAGCAGCAGACTGGAAGCAGTGATGAATTGGTTTCCCTCCCAGCCCGTTTAACTCAGTCAGGTGAGAATCAGGTGAGTTCCTGCAACACCTTCATTTGATGGATGACTACATGCAATCTGTGTGCACATGCAAGTTCCACACGGTGTGCACACGCCAACTGCTCTCTCTCACACACACACACACACACACACACACACACACACACACACACATGAATGCAGACACATACACTTTCCTTGACTTTACATTTTTTTGCAATAGCGAGTCTCTGTCAGCTCTAACAATTCAGACGAAGAGCGAGAGAGAGAATAGAAAGAGCATCAGAGACTAACTTGCCTGCTTTAAATATGAGATTCACATGTGTGTGTGTGTCTCGTTCGCCCCGTTCCTTAACAATGGAAGAATGAAAACGTTGACTCCGTCATCACTCATTCAATTTGCCGGAGGAGGAGTCGAGGAGGAGAGATATGGGAGGCGGAGGACCTCACAGTGCGGGCTGTATCGACTTAAAGCTTGATGAATCACAGAGAGATGGAGAGAGGGGAGGAAGAGAGAGGGAGAGAGAGAGAGAAAGAGAGAGAGAGAGAGCAAGAGAGAGAGGGAAAGAGAAAGAGAAAGGGGGAGGGGAGAGAGAGGAGAGAGAGAGGAGAGAGAGGGGAGAGAGAGGGAAGGAAGGGAGGGAGGGAGGGAAAGAGAAAGAGAGAGGGGGAGAGAGAGAGGAGAAAAGAGAGAGAGAGAAGAGAGCGACAGAGAGCTTCTTTACATCTGCTTTCCTCTGTCTTGTTTAATTTATTTCTATAATTAATATGAAAAGTCTGCCTGTGTGCACGCGTATGTATGTGCATGTGCGTGTGTGTGTGTGTGTGTGTGTGTGCGCGCGTGTGTGTGTGCGCGTGTGTGTGTGTGTAGGAGTGTTCTCTTACTTAGTGGACGCAGTAGAGACATAACTGCGGGCATCTGCAATAATTCAACAGAGGCGCGGAGCGCGGCGGAGAGAGAGAGAGTGCGTCAGTGTTTCCCCACTAAATGTCATCCTGTGTGCTCATTCAGCAGCAGCAGAGTCTCACTAACAACTTCTAACATCTTCTTCAAAGGCCTGCAGCCAACCCGTGTCCGTCATGACTCTATAATATCTACTCAACACTCAACCAGGTCACACTCAGATAGATGTTAGAGTCGCCATTAACCAAACAAATTGGCTTTGGATGTGTGGGCAATGTGGCACTGCGGTCTCGAATGTGTGTGTGTGTGTGCGTGCTTGTGTGCACGTGTGTGTGTGTGTGTGTGTGTGTGTGTGTGTGTGTGTGTACGTATGTGTTAAAGGGGACATATTATGCCACCAGGTGTGAGTGTGATTTGCCGTCGCAATTACTTGATTGATTGATTACTAGATCAGTCTACCAGCCTACCCAGTGGACTGTAAGATTGTGGGGTAAGGTGCGGGGAGATCTGGGTGTGCAGGCAACATGGAGGACAGGTAAACATTGTTTGTATGCATGAGACACGATCCACATCGATGTGATACAAGGCCGGTTGCGAATCGGCCGAGAGAGATACAGTACAGTGCTGGAGGGTAGTGGAGAGAGAGAGAGAGAGAGAGAGAGAGAGAGAGAGAGAGAGAGACCTCTCTCTGTTTCTCTCTCTGCTTCCAGTCATTTCCCCTCCTGTCAGCTCTCTCGCTCCTCCGCGACTGCACACCTCTCTCCCCTCTCTCTCCCTCTCTCTCCTTCTCTCTCTCTCCTCCCCTCTCTCTCTCTCTCCTCTCCTCTCCTCTCCTCTCTCTCTCTCTTCTCTCTTCTCTCTCCCTCTCTCTCTCCCCTCTTCTCCTCTCTCTGTCTCTCTCTCTCTCTCTCTCTCTCCTGTCTGTGTCTGTCTGTCTGTCTGTCTGTCTGTGTCTGTCTGTGTGTCTGTCTCCTTCTCCCTGGTGAGACTGTGTTCGTGTCTGTGTGTCTTCTCTCTCTCTGTCTGTGTCTGTGTGTGCGAAAAGTCAGTCACACTCTACTGTGTTCCGTGAAGGTATACAACACTAGTATCAGATATTTCCATTAGCGATTTAATATTTTCCATTCATGTTGAGTTTTTTCATAAAAGAAGCTATAATGTGCCAAGTGTAAGGTTTTGCCCTTTAAAAGACTGCAAGAGGGGAAGAGTTGGTTATACTTGTGTGTGTGTGTGTGTGTGTGTGTGTGTGTGTCTTATTAATGATGTGCTATATTATAAGGAGCAGGTCGGGGTTAAATTAGAATAACTAGAGTGTATCTACTCCATACAATTTCACCCTCAATACATTACGTTGTCATTGGCTAATAGTTCTCCATCTTGTTGTTGTTGTTGTTGTTTTTGCAGGATGACGGATGGCTCACTGGCGTGAAGGAATCTCACTGGCTGCAGCACAAAGACATCTCCATCAAAGGGGTTTTCCCTGAGAACTTTACGCAGAAGGTTTGAGTTCAAACTCAAAAACTCAACAGATTCAATCCTCCTCCCCTCTCCCACCCCCACTGCAAGACCTCTGACCCCCAAACACCCCTTGAACATCGGGGTCAAGAACAGTTAAACCTGCGACAAAAGAATGTCTCTGTTGTGTACAAACACGTATCCGCACAAAAGCGAACGTAACAATTGTCCATTAGGCTTGTATTATTGATTGATTGATTGATTGATCGATTGATGGATATTGCTATTGGCCGATCGATTGATTGTGTGTGTGTGTGTGTGTGTGTGTGTGTGTGTGTTGGTTGTTGAAAACCGTGCCAGTTGAAATGAAGGCATGAAAGTGCCGTACACTCCTGCACACGTGCAGACGGCACCCATACACAGATCACACGAAAAAACTAAAAGCCAAAAGTTGACCTCAGCATGGCTTCCGCTTGAAATCACCAACAAGTCTGTGCTCTCCATTTTTAAAACATCCATAAAACCCGATCATCACAGTGAAGTCCCAAATGTTCCTGCGTTTGCCCATTTTTCTTTTGATTATTATTTCTGTATTTGCATATGTTCTTTGTTGAATTAGAAACGTGTGTTCTAGTGATAAACGTTGGAATTCATCGTATGAATGTCATAGTAACGATACTTTTGGAATATCCTGTGAATTTGAAAAAAAAAGATTTTGAAAGGGTTTCAACTGCATGACTATATTTTATTGTTTTTTAATATTTGGATTCTGTAACGCGGCAGAAACGATATCTACTCATGATAATAAAGATCAGAGCCACATGGAAAATGTTATTTATTAGGGTTGGCCTTTGTACAAAATCAAAGTGCTCGCTCTGCTTATCTTTACATTAAGATAAACGTCCATTTAGGTGTTTTTGTCAAGAATGTCACGCTTGTTTTATCATTTAAATGTTTGTGAAAACTTCTCTGAATTCAATGTTCCTCTTGTCCCCCATTGATAATCCAAATAGTTTTTCCTGGCAAAGTGGAACTGGTTCGACCAACTTCCATAAAATTTGTGAATTCATAAAATCTAATACATACTGTGAAAATTATAAAGCCCCGTTATGTCATCCGATTCAATTAATTCAAGCATTTGTCAAAAAAAAATCTGCCAATGGTTGGAAATAAAATTTCACTGAAATTCTGCATATTTTTTTTTACCCAGGTCAACGTCATTCAAGATGTTACAAGGTCTAAGAAACAGAACAAATTAACATACAAAGTTGAGCTACAATTATCCTCGTAACAAGGCGGCTATATTGACTGCACTGTTTCGTGTGTGTGTGTGTGTGTGTGTGTGTGTGTGTGTGTGTGTGTGTGTGTGTGTGTGTGTGTGTGTGTGTGTGTGTGTGTGCTCGTGCATGCATGCATGTGTTTGTATCAATTGCAATGTAATAAAATGATCTAGGCCTATCTAGGCTATTATTTGCTATTTATTTACTATTTAGTAGGCTACTTGGGCAACTTTTGAAGCATTTAGCAGACGCCTTTTGAGTCTATTTGAATTTATATGTATATATACATATATATATATATACTGTTTATAAAACGGGTACCTGAAATCAAGCAATCTGATGGTTCATAGACGTGATATAATAACCATATACCACGGCTACGAGTCTAATTCCTTTTCACAATTGGTATCACTCCGCCTGTGGAAAAAGAGGTTCCCAAACGTTCACGCCAAGCGACGCACATCCACCGAACAAAGAATGCAAGCCCACAAGTCAGCCTACTGAGGATGGAACATTTTTCAGTAATTGCACAATAAACAGCAACATACAAATTAATATAAATAAATAACCAAATTATGGAAATGAAAACCGTTTAAATCGTAATGTGTTTGGCCGCTCGTATGTTGCATAGCAACGCGTTCGTTATTGACCTGTTTTGTAAAGGTGGAAGTTGCCACACTTGAAAACAGTCTTGCCACCCCACTTACACAGACCAACTGATATCATTTGTTTTATTATTATTATTGGATTGTTTCTCCGAATTCAGTGTAAAATCCCCTAATATCAAGTTAAAAAAAAAACCTCACTGTTGTTGCACCCCTCCGTCCCGTAGATGAATGGTTGCGCCCTATCTCACCTTTAATTTCATCTTGTCGGACGGGTTTGAGTTTGCAGCGAAATTTTCCGAGACTTGTAATCGCCCGACTTTACTTTTAAAATTGCGGTAATCAGATTATACACTCAAAACCAGAGTTTTGTATTGGCACACGTACATCACAGTACCTAACCGTTTCCCCGCTGTAGCAATGGAAATGTCAGCGTGCACTTAAAGGTGTACCGGCGCTCCGGTCCAAGACCCTGACTATCCTTCTCAGGGCCAGGTCACCCCGCCAAGGGGCCCCCGGGGACCGAGAAAGCAAACATCGGGCCACCCACCGCGTCATCGTAGCTTTGCTGTAATTTGATGAGCGGCAAAGCGTTGGACTGAATATGTACAATAAACAGACCTGATACAATGAGTGTGAGACATAACAAGCGCTCATAGATGCTTTATGAAGCCATTTCACTTCAAATGTTCCTAAGCAAAATGGTGTGAAATCCATTGAGCACAAGACCTCTAACCTGAGGCCCAGCCAACCTGGTGGTCTACATAGAACCGGCCCAGTTACCACAACCACAACTTGCCTCCATTAAAAACAAACCCCAAAAACACTTCATAGTAAGTCATAAAGGCATGGAGCTCTGTATTAAGCGACTTGCTGTGGAAATGTCCTTCTCTGTAAAGTTCCTTCTGCAACCTCAACCTGTGCACACACACACACACATCTTCCTTAGTGCAATGTATGTATGGGCCCTACAATGCTCCTGTCAGTGTTTTTATTTATTTATTATAAGTTGGGGTTTGTTGTTTATTTGTAGTAATTTGCATAGTCCCAGAGTTGAATATTTTTCCATTTCCTAAATGGTCTGCAACTTTTTTTTCATTGTACTTTCTCTCCTCCCCATGGGTATGTGGGACAGGGGTGTGTGTTGTGATTGTTTTGAGTGTGTTTCTGAAGTGGATGATGTCAGTGAACTTGAGTTGCATTTTACCTTTTGTTTGTTTCCAATCTATTTGCTCTTTAAAGTTGCCCATTTGGGGGGGGAAGAAACGACCCCTTTTTGTCAGTATTTTTTTTCTAACATGTAAGCGAGTATATATTAATATATACTTTACAGGAATAAAGTTGCGTGAAGTATGTTGTGCACTTTGCGGTTTGTCAGGAGTCGTCATTTTGCTATGGTTGGGTTTTGTTGGGGTTTTTATGGTTTGATGCAAGAAACATCTATTTTGTAAATATTGTGAAGCATTACAGGTCATGCAGTGATGTAACATTTTCAATAATGTTGCATAGAAGTTTAACATAGTAAAAATATGGTCACTCTTTAAACAACTTGTGTGAAGTCTGTTTTCTTGAATGTATTATCTGTATGGTTTGTGTACGTATTCAACTTGTCTGAGATATGACGAGGGCTTAGGTCATTGTTATTACATTGGATTGTAATGTAGATGTGACAGTAGCTCAGGAGGTAAGAGCAGGCAGAGCTGGCAACAGGAAGGTTGCTGGTTTGATCCCCCAGTATCACAAAAGACATGATTTGAAATAATAGCCTGACAACATGAGCACCAATGAGCAAACAACAAATTGCCATAGTTTGGTGAAGTGAGGTGAATGGAGACACCACTCGTGTGTGTGTTGGAGGGAATGTCTCCAGAGGACTGAGCTCATGGTCCCCCAAGCCACCAGTGAGGTGAGGAAGAGCCAGCGGGAGGGACTGAAGACTGGGCCAACGTCAGGGGGCAGGACACCATAGAGACCTGCTGGGATCCAAGGGGCTGGAAGGACATTCCAGCTGTGCTGCTAGGAGAACCGACAGAGAGCTGAGCTCTGGAGAAACATGTGCTGAGCTTGGAGGATTTACACTGAAGAAACGGGAAGAATCATCGGCTGAACACACGACAACATTCAGTTGGATCAATTGAGTTGTTTATTACCATTATGCTTTATTAACAAATACAACAGAAACATGTCTACAATAAACAGAAGGACTAAGATAATAGAAGTAGCAGACATTATGAATCATAAGCAGGTGAGCACATATCTCTAAGAACTGAACGTGTTCTGCTGCCGTGTTGTTCCACACACAACACAAGGAATCAATATTCACTGTAAAGTCATTCACAACATGAACTTCATTAGCTTTTCACACAGACCACTTGCATTATTAATATGATATTACATCTGATTTAAATCAGGTTCCATAGTAGGCTTAGGAAAATAAAAACTGATATACAAACACTTATTACAAAAAATAATGCATGAAAATATTGAAAAAAAATGTATATCTGATTTACCATCAATCAGTATTAAAAACACATTTAAAATTACATTTAAAATTTTTAATTCAATCTTGATTAAAAACCTGCTTAGTTAACCTCTTAAAGATCTTAAAAGTCACTTCCTTTCATGATTCATCATAGAAAATATATTTCTAGACATGTATGTGTGTGTGTGTGTGTGTGTGTGTTTACTTCTACAACCGACACAGAGACACTGAGGAACCATCATCCATAACCTAAACCCAGGGTGGAGGTGCTCCTGGGTGGATGTGAACTTGAAGGTGTGGATGTGTGTCAGTGTGTCTGAGGAGCCAACTACATGTGGGGACACTCTGTAGAAGGACAGAGTGCCAGCAGGCCGGTCCACATACACTCCTACTCTGTTAGAGCCGGAGGGGAGGAGACTTATGTCTGTTCTACTATTGTTGTAGAAGGCAGTGTAACCATCATCAGTACAATAAGACTCCAGGACTTGTTGTTCATCCAAGCCTGCTGTCATCACCCCGTCCTCTCCTTGTGATTCCTCTGTATGTCACTCCTATATAAACACGTCCTTTCCTCTCTACCTCCCAGTAACAGCGGCCAGTCAGACTCTCTCTACACAACACCTGGTGGCCAGGAGTCAAACCTGTCTGGGTGATCAGGATAAGACTGCTGCTCTCTAACCCGCGTCACCTTTCTGTTGTCCTCAGACAGAGAGAGTTGTCTGTGGGCTGTGTTTGGGTCCAGTGTGAGTTCACAGCCATCTGATGGGAGAACAAGACATGATTAGTCTGCTAAAGCACACAGAGATACACTGATGAGGGAGTCCATCACATAGGAGTCATTTAAATAACCTGGAAGTGATGGCTGTGGACACAAAGAAAATATGTTAGCGTGTCCACAGGACGCGTTTCTTTGAGTCTCAGCGCCGAGTGTTTTCCCGCCATTGTTGTTGTTGTTTACATTCCTCCCGCGGCTAACGCGTCGCGCGCTACTGACGTCATCAACTCCGTGACCGCGCGTCTACAGACACTGCGCCCAAGCGCGTTCATGTTGATATCAGCCCATGTATAAATCTCTCTCTCTCTCTCTCTCTCTCTCTCTCTCCTCTCTCTCTCTCTCTCTCTCTCTCTCTCTCTCTCTCTCTCTCTCTCTCTCTCTCTCTCTCTCTCTCTCTCTCTCTCCATAATACTCACATTATATTTATTATGATGTATAAAGTACACATATAATTATGATTCCTAGTATCATGATTATTATGTTGTGTATTGTGTCCAATGTAATGACATGATCAATAATACTAATAATAATACAATAATTAGTAATAACATTAATATATTGTTTATAACATAATTAAATAATATTTGTATATAGAATATAACATTCTCACATTATTACTATTATTCATTATGTTAGTATCATGATTATGATATGATTATGTCTATTAATAATAATAATACTCTGAATAATCCTAATGAATAACTAACATTACATCACAATATTACCACCTATTGGAGTTGACACAAGTAGGATTAATAGTGATTGTGATGGTTAACAATATTAATATACGTAAGATACATGATGTCAACCATCATCTTCATTCCCAGCAGGATTTGAATGAACAGACGTCACCTCCTGCTGTGTGGACGGACGTTCCATCTAAATAGTTAGTGTGTGTTGTGTGTTGTGTGTTGTGTGTGTGTGTGTGTTGTGTGTGTGTGTGTGTTGTGTGTGTTGTGTGTTGTGTGTGTGTGTGTGTGTTGTGTGTGTGTTGTGATGAATCAAACTAAACACACACTTACACTTCTGTACACCTGGTTTCAGCCTCCACACTCCACCGTGCTCCACACTGGGGGGGAAACAAAGAGAGATGTTGTCTCTAAACATGGAAACATTGATATTCATAATGTGCTGCATCATCACTTTGTACACAACATGAGTTACAGCTGTGTTTTGAAGACACTCCATCTAGCGGCTGCTTGGATCCTTGTAGGAGACATTGTCTCTGAGTGGTGAGCTGTCCTCTCCATACCTGAGAGTGTCCAGTCTCCAGCGTGGATCCTCCAGTCCAGCAGAGAGCAGCTTCACTCCTGAGTCTCCTGGGTGATTGTAGCTCAGGTCCAGCTCTCTCAGATGGGAGGGGTTGGAGCTCAGAGCTGAGGCCAGAGAAGCACAGCCTTCCTGTGTGACCAGACAGCCAGACAAGCTACACACACACACACACACACACACACACACACACACACACACACACACACACACACACACACACACACACACACACACACACACACACACACACACACACACACACACACACACACACACACACACACACACACACACACAGACACACACACACACACACTACACAGAGACACACACAAAACACACAACAACACACACACAGAGAGAGTCAGTTCCACCACAAACACAACCGCTCTCTCTCTCTCTCTCTCGCTCAGAGAGAGAGAGAGAGAGAGAGAGAGAGAGAGTGGCAGAGAGAGAGGAAAAGATTAAAGAAAGTGGAGTGAGAGTGTGTGCACCCCTGTCTAAATGTGAGCTTCAGTGTTTCAAGCCGACTTCAACACTACTTTTCACACACACACACACACACGCGCGAACACGCACACACGCACACACACACATGCACACACACGCACGCACACACACGCACACTCACCATGGAGAACTACCACTACCATTACTTCCAAAAGAATAGGATTTGGGTTAGAATCGACTGAAAATGATCAATATAAAGACGAGGATGAATTTGAAATCTACACATTTATGTACAGTATATACATATTTGCACCATCAAAGCCCTTGGTACACCCGGTTGTCTTGCCCAACGACGGACTGACCACCTTGGCTTTCTGCTCTCTTACCTCCAACACTGACGTCGACGTGTGTCTCGGTGAACACATTGGAACACATTGGTGATGTGGTCGGCAATATTAAAGGACTCCTACTATAGCACCGGGTGTGAGCGTGATTAGCCATTCCAAGCGGTGTCAAAAACCGGTTGGAATGGCCCCCACTTGACATCACAAGTGGGAGTGTCCACGCAGATGTACGGCGGATAGATCAGCCCACCGGTTGCTTCAGTCGACTGGGTAGGCTGGTAGGCTGATCTCCCCAGCGTACTTCCACGCCTCATCTGAGAATCGAGCTGTTTGTCGCAGTGGAGAGGGGGCCTTCGTGGTCGTACTAGTATAGTGTGGTATTGCAGTATGTAATATTAGAGTATTTGTATTCGTTCTGACCTCCAGGAGAGGTGTCTCTTCGTCCACTTATTCCGGGGCTTCAGGCTCCGCCTCCTGCGGCCCGACGCCTCCTCCGCCCCCTCCGCCCCCGCCGCCCCCTCACCGGACACATCTGGGAGGGAACATCTGGGAGTCTGCATCAGGCCCAGCGTGGCCTGGTCTGCAACACAGTAGCAGGTACAGAGCGGTAGCTTTAGAGTAGAATACAGTCGTGCAGTAGAGTCGGGTACAGTACAATATACAAAATAAGGAGAAAAATCCGTTGTGTCAGCGGTTTAGTTAGTGGAGCCAAGGTGATTGGCAGGTGGAATATATTACGCCCAAATTATCATGCAATTACCATTAATACGAATATTATTAATCTGCAATCATTGTCTTATTAGAGGCAGCCAATTAATATGAACCCATGTTAATTTCCAAGGTTTCTAATTAACAATTGAGACAACTCATTAAACGAACTCGTCTTGCCACACTTATCAGGCGAGTGCAGGGCCACCCCACCCTCTCTCCGTCCCTCTCTCCCTCCCTCCATCCCCATCCCGGCTCCTACCCAGTACTCCGGTCTCGGTCAGTCCTCCGAACTTCTGCATGGCCTTGATAGCCGTGCTCAGGGCCTCCTTGGTCTGCAGTTGACCCGTCACAGGGTCCGGGGGCGGGAGGTAGCCGAACTTACTCAGCCAATCCTGGAGGAGAAGAGAGTAAAGAGGGGGCGGGGGCGTCAGCCAGCCAATCACAGTTCTTGATATAACGATATAACGGTCTATAGCGATGCAATTTCCGTTTGCTTACTTCCTGAGAGCCGCGTGCGCAAGTTTGACAAAGCAATATCCAAAACATGAAACGGAATTCGATACGATATCCCGAAGTCCCTCCCCCTCCCGCCGCAAAAACCTGTGCAACTGAAACGGATATCGCTTCCTTCCGATGGATGCTCGGAAGGAAGTCCCGCCCCCTCTCTCTCTCTCTCCCTCTCTCTGGCCAATGACACACATTTGGTGCACCCCGTTCAAACTCTCTACCGTGGTGAGATGAGAAAGCCCGGGAACGAGGTTACCTGCCAAGAGTTCCCGGTGTTTCCGGCCAGCATTGGCCACTGGAAGATACCAGATCTATGTGTACTGTCTGGAGCACGCCTTGCTTTACCCACAGACATGTCCTGCAGTGCTTATTGTGGTTCATTTGGTCGACTCTGTACGATGCACATTGCTTCATTTCTCTTATAAATGAAGTCGCCAAACACAAGTAATAACACATTTTTTGTCTGTTAATGGTTCTCGGATGAAGAAGATCGATCGAGGGTTTAATACATCACTCTGACTGCTTTTGTACAATTTCTCTCTCTCTCTCGTAGTGTTTGCATTCATGTGTGCGAGTGTGTGCGCGAGTTTCGTGTGTGTGTGTGTGTGTGTGTGTGTGTGTGTGTGTGTGTGTGTGTGTGTGTGTGTGCGAAAAACCAAACGGTATGAGGTCAAAGATGAACGACACCTATTCTCACATTTCACAAGTAATCTGAATTTAATTCCAGTTTCGCCGCTCGCAAGACGGTCCCTCATCACACCCCCCCCGCCCACCAGCCCCACACCCATACAAGTTAGGTTAACTCTGTGTGTGTGTGTGTGTGTGTTAGGTTAGGTTAAAGTGAGGGAACAAAAATGAAATATGTAAACACACACACATATCACTCTGTAATCCTAAACCTTGGTGTCGATGTAATCCCAGAACATCGCGGCTTGAAGTGAGAAAAGCATCTTAGAATTCGTAAAAAACACATTGAGAGCGACAGAGAGAGAGAGAGAGGAGACAGAAAGAGAGGAGAAACAGAGATAGAGAGACAGAGAGAGACAGACAGAGAGACAGACAGAGAGAGAAACAGAAGAGAAACAGAGATAGAGAGAGACAGACAGAGAGACAGAGAGAGACACACACATAAAGAACAGAGAGAGAGACGAGACTGACACAGAGACAAAGACACACAGGGGAGAGAGAGACACAGAGAAACAGAGAGAGAGAGAGAGAGAGAAAGAGATAGGATGAGAGAGGAGACAAGGAGAGAGAGATCCAGAGAGAGAGAGACAGAGAGAGAGACACACACACATATAGAGAGACACAGGAGACAGAGAGAAAGAGAGAGGGAGAGAGATACAGAGACATAGAGACAAGGAGACAGACACAGAGAGACACACAGAGAGACTGTGCATACTCTATTTAAATACCAAACAGAGACATTTTATCTGGTTTTCAACTTTTTAAAATGAACTTTTTAGTATTTTGTATTTTCTCCTTTGCTTTTAGTAAGTACAAGTCAATGTTCCACACGAATAAAGACCCTTTGAAATGAATCAAGAGTGTGTCTATGTGTGTGTGACGTACGTGTGTACGTGTGTGCGTGTGTGTGTGCGTGTGCGTGTGTGTGACGTGTGTGTGTGTGACGTGTGTGTGCATGTGTTAACTTCCCTCCTTATTATTCCCAGCCTCTCAACACACTTCCTGTCAGCTGTGTTTCCATCACAACCTGATTCCCCAAAGGTCAGAGTTCACCGCAGCAGTCGACCCCCCCCCCCCCTCCCCCCCCCCCCCCCCCCCCCCCCCCCCCCCCCCCCCCTTTGCTCTCATCGCTCCACTATGTCACACACACAGACACACACACAGACACCACACCACAGACAGACACACAGACACACACACACACACACACACACACACACACACATCTGCTCATGTATACTACATATTCATACATGCTCAACCCCTTGGCATCGCCATGGCAACACGTCCTGTTGTCTCCCCCTGCCTGTCTGTGACTTCAATCCCTCCGTCCCGCCCATAATAATGCTCTCCTCTGTGAGCGATGAGCAAACAAAAAGCTGGCTAACCCCGCCCCCCTCCTCCCCCACACCCCCTCCATCTTCTGCTTCGTTGACAGGAAGTGAGGTCACCGGGAGACATTTGACCTCGCGACCCCTCCCCCCCCTCCACCCCCCCAGCGGGCTTATAAAGACCGCTGGGGCAGAACTTTGCCACCAGAGTGTCTGCGTGGTTGTTTACAGTGAGGAGACCAGCGATGCTTTGCTTCCATTCTGAACGTAATGTGGCCTCTGGCCTCGGTGAAGGTCTCTCAGGAGCAGGTAGGGTTAGGTGGCGTCTTGCTCAGGGACACCTCCACACTTAGCTAGGAGGGGGAGGAGCTCCGGGGGATCGAACCAGCGACCTTCCTGTTTCCAAACAACCACTCTTACCTCCTGACAGATATTGTTCCGACGACTGCAAATATGATCCCCCTGTCGTGGAGATGATCACTTTTGCATCACAATTGTCATCTTCACTGAAAAAACAATTAAAGGGGACATATGATGCCACCGGGTGTGAGTGTGTGATTAGCCATTACAAGCCGTTTCACAATTGCCATGTGACTACCGTCTAGTGACATCACAAGTGGGAATGTCCACCTAGATGTATGCTGACCAGATCAGTTTACCCGGTACAGTCGGTACAGTCCACATACACACGCAGAATAATTGAGGCCGGGCATTAATACAATATTATCATTTATCGTCGTCGGGTGGGTATTGTACGGTCATGAACTGAAGATAGACTTTTCGTGATACAGAGTTTTAAAGTATGAATAATTTAGGATTAGAAAGGATGTCCTTAAAATACCCGAGGAAATACCCAAATATGAGGTTTGGATCGTCAGTGAGAAAGGAAAACTAGTTTTTGTCAGTTTTAGTCACCATACTTTCACCATTTCCATATAATTCAATATAATGACTCTCAGTCAGACTGTTTAGAATGCCGTTTCGAATCTGGTGATATTGTGTAAAAGTACCCATAATTATCGTGATCATTTTTCCCATACCTAACACACACGCACACACATACACACACACACACACACAAACAGGCACACACGTACACATCTGCAGCCAGGCACACAGACACACACACTCTGACAAACACACAAAACACACACACAAATGTTATTGTGCTTCAAAAGATTTGTGAACACCACCTTGCCACAAGCACACACACACACACACACACACACACACACTACAACACACACACGCACGCACACACGCACACACACATTTTGTGAGCATATCTATATTCTGTGCCAAGACACTATGATTACCAGGAGACACCACTTGTCTAGACACCAGGTCGTTGCCGGTGTGTGTCTGGATCTCTGCCCCCAGTCAACAGTAAAGATGCTAAGAGCCTTTTAGGAGGATTACACGTCGCCAACATCCTCGCTTAGCAAGGTTCGGCTAAGACGCTAACGCTAACGCCTCGCTCTGCAGGATCGCCTGGCGCTGAGCAGCAGGGGACCCAGACAGAGTTTCAGGTTTGTGTGTGTGTGTGTGTGTGTGTGTGTGTGTTGTAGTGTGTGGTTCGTGTATGTGTGTGGGTTTGTGTGTGTTTGTGTGTGTATGTTGTAGTGTGTGTGTGTGTGTGTGTGTGTATGTGTCTTGCAATGTGTATGTGTGTGTGTGTGTGTTGCAGTGTGGTGGGTAGGGGGCGGCAGTAGCTCAGGAGGTAAGAGGAACAGGAAGGCTGCTGGTTTGATCTCCGGGCTCCTCCCCCTCCAAGCTAAGTGTGGAGGTGTCCCTGAGCAAGACACCACCTAACCCTAACTGCTCCTGACGTGTTGGTTGTTACCTTGCATGGTTGGCACCGCCGTCGGTGTATGAATGGGTGAATGTGAGGCAATACTGTAAAGAGATTTGGATAAAAGCGATGATATAAATGCAATCCATTTACCTGTGAGTGTGTGTGTATAACATCGTTGACACAAGCCTCAGTTGCCTAGCATTAGCGAGGCAGGTTTCATTTTGCTATGATTTGACCGCTGGGTTGAAAAGACGATTTATGTAAGAAGCAAAAACTGGTTAACTCTTCTGTTGACACCCGCCTTCTCTACACAGCGTAGAGACGGAGGGGGGGTTCCCCCCCCCCGTGCCCACACGCCTAATTAATGTCTATTCATCCGTGTGTGTGTGTGTGTGTGTGTGTGTGTGTTTACGCCAAAGACTCACGCATGTGAAATCATTAAACTGTTCCACTATCGATTTAACTTTTAGTTAGCAACTTCCCCATCTCGCTCTCTCTCTCTACCCCCCTCTCTCTCTCTCTCTCTCTCTCTCTCTCGCTCTCTAAAGCTGAGACAAAAATAAACGTTGAGAAAAGAATCAAAGAGAAGTTAGCACACACACACACACACACCCACACACACACACACACACACAGACACCCACACCCACACACACACATACACACACCCACACACACACATTCATACATACACAGACACACACACACACACACACACACACACACGCAAATGTTGAAAGATAATTAGCAGAAACGCATGACAAGAAAAGGACTTGGTGCAGTGCAGTACGTGATGGGGCACATTTTAGAGTCGCAGGTTTCGTCTAATGCGTCCGCTTGTGGTGAATTGCACTCAAGTAGTTTTTAAAGGCTCATAACATTGTATTTCATACTTTTTATATTATGCTTTTATAGACTAAGTATATAGTACAAGTGTGCTCCTAGTGTGCAGGATAAAAAAGTGTGTGTGCGTGTGTGTGTGCGTGCTGGTGTGTGTGTGTGTGCGTGTTTTTGTGCATGTGTCTGTGTGTGTGTGTGTGTATGTGTGTGTGTGTGTGTATGTGTGTGTGTGTGTGCATGCATAGGTTATTGAGTTTAAAGTGCTGGGTTCTAGTGGGAGACTATTTTTACAGTCTTGTTTATATACTGACCACATTTTGTCACCGCGGCAGAGAGACTATGAACATGTCTTTGAAGTGCAATATTAATAATAGTTTGTGGTGAACTCGGGGTAAACTTTCATTATCTCTTTACCGCTCACGTGTGAGACAACCGGTGTGTTTGTACTTTAAGAATTCTTCCGATGAAATGGATTTCAACAGATTGCTTTAGAGCTGGTCATACATGTGCGTGTTAAACACTAATTAGACATTTAATGATTGAGCAGAACAGAGAAAGAATTCAGCTGTTTATTGTTTGGCAGACTAAGTAAGATGTGTTATTAGTATGAGTTTTTACACATTCATCATTCGACACACACACACGTACAAAGACACGCACACACGCCCAAACGCATGCACACACACACACACACGTACACACAAACACACACACACACATGTACACAGGCACACACACGCGCCCACACGCATGCACACGCACACAGACGCATGCACAAACACACACACATACAGGCACACACACACACAAACACACACACACACACACACAGGCGCATACATACAAACACACACATGCACACACACACACACACACACGTACACAGGCGCACACACACGCACACAGATGCATACATACAAACACACACGCACACTCACACACACACACGCACACGCACACACACACAGCTGACTGCAAAGTGAGTTAAGACACTCTGAGTCGAGTTTAACGGCGTGACACAATAAGATCAGTCGATCGACCCCCGTGACCTTGGCCGTCACACACGCGAGGTCGTGGGAACGGTACACACATTTAGCACGTTAACTCGGTCAGCGTGATAAACGCGTCCTCGGCCAAACGCGGCAACGCAACTGTTCTCGTGTTGGGCTTCAGCTCCCGGCTCTACAAATCCCCCCCCTCATCAGCGGCAGCATGTGTTGCCGTCGGTAACCATCCTTCAACTCCTGCCGTCTGTCCAATGAGGCGCAGAGTTTTCGTTTTTCGTTGTTTGTTTGTTTGTTTGTTTGTTTTGCTTTCTAAAGTATTTCCCGTTGGCTTTCAGGACTGCGGCATCAAGCGGCAGCAGCTCACAGGAGTGTGGGATTTGTGGAAATCATATGTTCAATCAATATTATATTGCTGTTGCGTTATGAGACGAGAAACTAGAATAGATATCACCGTAGATTTGGGATATCGTAATAAAAAAGTGTTGTCTTTTCCTGGTTTCAAATAAGTGTTTCGTTCAAGTATACAGAAATAGGTTTTACCATTCGGTTATTTGGAATTCATTTTTCAAATTTCCGTGCTCACTTATAGAGCCCAACATGGCCAGGCAGGCACCTGGGGTCCTCCACCCAGGGGCCTTTTAAGTGAACCTCGGAGACCTTTAAAGACTCGGAGGCGACTGTGCTTTCCAGTCGGCAGCCCCTTAAACTTTGGAACAGTCTACCAGTAAGCTTGAGGTCCTTGGACTCTGTGGACGGCTTTTAAAAAGCAGCTAAAACCATATTTGTTCAGACAGGCATTCAGCCAGCTTGTGGTATTTTATGTTTTAACTTAATGTTTAATCCCCCTGCATATTTTTATTCATTTCGGTCCTAACTTATTGATTTGTTTGAACTGCGAAGCACTTACTTACTTATTTAATGCAAGACTTTTAATTCATTAAATTATAATGAATATTTGTGAAATTAATGATCGTCGTTTGGTCACGAGATCACTTCTCACGCATGTGACGAAAGAGAGCTTGGATGTACACACTATCTGGCACATCCAAAATCTCTTGGAACTTACATGCGTGTTACATGCATGTGTTGTGTGTTGTGTGTTGTGTGTGTTGTGTGTGTGTTGTGTGTGGTGTGTGTGTGTGGTGTGTGTGTTGTGTGTGGTGTGTGTGGACGGTTTGGAAAGAGACGTAGGCTCTGTGTCTAGCCTACATGATGGGTCAGGGAGAGTCGGACAGGAAGGTGTTTATGTGTGTGTGTGTGTGTGTGGAGCCGCGGCAGATGATTCCAGCCCGTTTATAGACGGCGTGAAAGTGATATATGTGCGTGACTTTATCGGAGAAAGAGACGTCCGCGTCCATTTTACAGACGCCATTGAAAGACAAGACGTGTGCGTGTGTGTGTGTGTATACACGCTACACGTGTCAACGAGATTCACAACTTCTACGGACAAGACGCGCGATTACCGCTTGTGTTCACGGGAAGGCGGAGAAGTTTAGCGACGAAAAGTACAGTACCTCGCGGGCGCCATATTTGTTTGCCGTAAGAAGATACGTCTTTCGACGGGTCATGAATGAGTCGGACTCTTTCAAAGCGTCGCTCGTATTCTCGTCTTTCAAAAGAGATGACGGCACTGTTGTCAAAATAGCCGGCTTAAAAAAAACGGAAAGAGACGTTTGTATTTTTAACCGGCCGTGTATTCAGTGGTGTAGGTTGCTGAACGGGTGTGGTTTAAAAAAAAAAAGTTATTTCAGCCCAACATAGCAGACGGTATATATAGGGCCGGAAACTTTTTGTTTTTAAAACCACCCCCGAGTGAGTGAGCGAGCAAGCGAGCAAGGGAGCAAGACAGCGAGAAAGAGAGAGAGACACACACAGAAACACAGAAGGCGAGAGAGAGAGAGAGAGAGACATATAGAGAGAGAGAGAGAGAGAGAGAGACAGAGGCAGGGACAGGGAGATATTTGTCATCAACACAGCACCTAAAGATGTTTTGTGAGCGCCAAGCCGGGAGCCAAGCGCCAAGCATGACAGAGAGAGGCGGCTAACAGATGCACGCTATTAATACACGCTAATGAGTCGAGGATATAGCCTAGCCACAGCTACCGAGTCCACGGCACAGCATTAGGATATAGAGTTTGTTGGACTTTTGAGTTTATCCTCCTCACGCGATTTCTCTCTCTTGCTGTGAAAGAGACGTTGTAAAGTCTCAACAATGCACAAAACAAATGAGGATTTATGATGTACAGGACGCGTCGCATTAAGGGTGTTCCGTGTTCCGTCTGCACTCACGACGGGCCTCACGATGTGCGGAGTGGACACACTTTAAGTCGCGCCGGAGACACACGGGAGGAGGAGGAGGTGGGAGGAGGAGGTGGGGGAGGTGGGAAGAGGAGGAGGAGGGGGAGGAGGAGGAGGTGGAGGAGAAGGAGAAGGAGGAAGAGGAGGGGAGAAGCAGAAGTAGAAGGAGGTGGGGGAGGATGAGGAGGTGGGGGAGGAGGAGGAGGAGGAGGAGGAGGAGGAGGAAGAGGAGGGGAGAAGGAGAAGTAGAAGGAGGAGAAGGAAGAGGAGGAGGAGGAGGAGGAGGGTAAGGAGGAGAACGAAGATGAGGAGGAGGGGGAGGAGGGCATGGTGGGCAGCTTCTGTGTGTGTGTGTGTGTGTGTGCGTGTGTGTAAGGGTGCAGCAGCCTGAAACTCACACATGCCAGAGTGTCCATAAGAGCACGGTAAGACGATACTGTGTGTGTGTGTGTGTGTGTGTGTGTGTGTGTGTGTGTGTGTGTGTGTGTGTGTGTGTGTGTGTGTGTGTGTGTGTGTGTGTGTTCGCATGTGCGTGCGTATTAATAGACCTTTGTCCGCGCCGCGGTGCGATGTATGGAGTCACAGCCACAGGTACCGGGCCCTGGGAGACAGCTGTCTCTCGGTTGCTGGAGAGATGTTTGCCACGGCGACGGATATGTGTCCCTCACTTTGAGCGGAGGAATGCGGCCTCTTAACATGCACACATTCATATGCCCAGACAGGCACCCTAACACACACACACACACACACACACACACACACACACAACAGCGCCATGCATACACACACACACTATCAGGGGCATGCACAGGCACAGACGCATATGCATGCAAACACACACACACATACACGCAAACAGAGCCATGCACACACGTACACACACACACACACACACACACACACACACACACACACACACAGACACACAAACAAAGGCATGCACACACACACACACACACACTCACACACCACACACACACACACACACACACACACACACACACAGAAGCATGCGCGCACACACACACACACAGACACACAAACAAAGGCATGCACACACACACACACACACACTCACACACACACACACACACACACACACACAGAAGCACGCGCGTACACACACACACACACACACACCACTTACACTCACAAACAGGCTTGTGAATGTGAATCTGTGCTCCATAAAAACTCTTTTTTTTCCCATCTTCAAACACAGTCGCACGCCCTGCGGTGCTCACAAAGTGTGGAGGACTACACCAGACACACCCCCCTCACAACCCCGAATCATCCAACCCCCCAGAACAACAAGAAGAAGGAAGTGAAAACACTCAGATCCACTTCCAGTCTGAGATGATGGCGAGGAACTACGTCGCTACAGAACACTTATTCTCAACAAGCGCCTCGTCGGTGAACGTTGAGTCGGATTACGGCGACGGGGGGGGTTGACAATAATCCGAATAAATCCGTAACAAAACACATTGTGTGCGTCAGTCACAGTCTGACGAGAAGCAGTAGTCAGCAGACGCCCGTTGCCTGTTTCTATCGATTTGTCGGTGGATACATTTTGTATTCTTACCACAACACCAGCATTACAAAAAGACTCCCCTGAACAACCCCGAACAGCCTCCGCCTATATTCCTGAACGAAAGCTAACCTTGGTCCCCGGGAAAATATGCTGTACTGGTGGTTACCGAACTGGAGTTCCGGGGAGTTATTCTGACAGGCAGAACAGAACAGCATTTTGAGTTTCATGTTTCGCAAGTGGAACAGTGTTGGCGTCGGGCAATGAATGAAACGGTAAAAAAAAAAAGAGGGTAGAGGAACAGACCGGCTCGACAGTGACGTTAACGTGAAGAAACGCAACAGAGAGACGCGCTCCAAACTCCAAGTACAAGGAAACCCATTTGTAGCGTGTCTGAGAAGCGACATTGTGGGTGGGAGTGTGTGTGTGTGTGTGTGTTTGGTGGCTGGTTCAATTAGCCTCACCTGGCCCAGTTAGAGTCTGGGGTGGGTGGGGCTGCGGCCTCACCTGGCCCAGTTAGAGTCTGGGGGTGGGTGGGGCTGCAACCTCACCTGGCCCAGTTAGAGTCTGGGGGTGGGTGAGGCTGCAACTCACCTGCCCAGTTAGAGTCTGGAGGTGGGTGGGGCTGCGGCCTCACCTGGCCCAGTTAGAGTCTGGAGGTGGGTGGGGCTGCAGCCTCACCTGGCCCAGTTAGAGTCTGGGCGGTGGGTGGGGCTGCAGCCTCACCTGGCCCAGTTAGAGTCTGGGGTGGGTGGGGCTGCAACCTCACCTGGCCCAGTTAGAGTCTGGGGTGGGTGGGGCTGCGGCCTCACCTGGCCCAGTTAGAGTCTGGGGCTACAGCCTTCACCTGGCCCAGTTAGAGTCTGGGGGTGGGTGGGGCTGCAACCTCACCTGTTGGCCCAGTTAGAGTCTGTGGGGGTGGGTGGGCTGCAACCTCACCTGGCCCACGTTAGCGTCTGGGGAGTGGGTGGGGGCTACAGCCTCACCTGGCCCAGTTAGAGTCCTGGGGTGGTGGTGGTGGTGCTGTGGTGCATTGGCCTAATCAGTGCAGCCCACAGGTTAAGTCCATGGTCTTCAATGTTCTACAACAAACCGGACCTTCTTCAAGCACCACGACCAGCCTGTGTCCTTGGAGGAGCCCCAAAGACATGATCACAATCTTCAAGACAATCTTTCTCTCTCCCTGTGTATCTCCGTGACCTTCGACGTCCCTTCCGGTGAGGTTAGGAGACAGGGATTACACGCCTGAGCGGCCAACGCGTTCCTTCCCGGGGGCTAACTAGCGTCCTCGAGTTACGGCGGCGACTCCAGTTAGCGCCGGCCGGTGTTCGAAACAGATATCCGGTCCCCGCAGACGGGGGGTCTCTCTCCGGTTTCCACTCCGGCCCCGCCGGCGTTCAGAATGCCGGCGGTTGACAGAAACACTTACTATAAAAGGCTCGTCACGGCTGCTACCGTCGCCGCCGTCCGAGGGCGGATTACTCCCAACACGCCCGCGAGGACGTCCGAGCGGAACGCAAAAACATATCAGCGTTTTCGGAGCGTGGCAAATGTGTGGCGATTGGCGCCGTGTTCTTAACGAATGACTAATTAAAATACATTTTTCACAATCATGATCAGTGAATCGAGGCAGTTTCGCCTCTGCTAACATATGACTCCATATTGTTGTGATTGTTAATGTTACGTGGGAATACATTACATTTACACTTACATTTAGGGCATTTTTATCGAAAGCGACTTACAAAAAGTACATTTGTTGAAGGAGAGACAGCAATATATCACTGTTGGTAACATAAAGATAAGAAGAGCAGGTTTCAAGCATTCATAGTTACGAGGCTAATAGAAACGAGTTTCATAATCGTAGGTTGTCTGCATAATATCTGGGATAAGAGCAGACGTGCCATTCTGAGCGCATTACCAACATCTAAGAACATACAATGTGCTAATCAATGCCAAGTCCTATTAAGTTAGTGCTAGAGAATATGATATTACGTCGTCGTCGAGGGACATTTTTAACCAATGAGGCGAAATCAGGATTGGTCATACGAAAGTGGAAGATGAAACATCGACGTACGTTCGTTGTAAATTGCCCGCAGGCTCTCCAGAGCATTACTCACGTCGCCGTGTTATGAATCCAATGAGGCCGCTGCTGCGAAATCATATTCATAAATCAATGGGGGCGATCACAAAAGCCAGTGGAGCAGCAAACGGCATAATAATAGACGTTTAACTGTTAATTTTCATGGACAGCCAAACGGCATATATCTTAAAAAAAAATTAAAATAAGATCAGCTATGATTTAAAAAAATAAATACAGATGTTTGTGGATGACAACTGACCAACAACACGGGACGAGCAGGCTTGCTTCAGACAATTAAATCACGCATCTCAAAGACAGGCGGCCATTTAAAAATGAAATATAATTAAAGTTAGACCCCCGCCAACCCAATCTACAATTTAAATGCACGAGGAGGTCGATGTCCACACTCGACGGGCTCCGCGCGATATCGATTATAGAAATACACAAATAATGATGCAAAGCCACCCACTGGGGGACCGTGAAATAATGGAGGAGTCCCATTGGCCCGCTGGCGTATTAAACCACCAGCCTGGCGCAGACACACACCACAGCTTCTCCTCGGGAAGCTATTTCCTATTTTCCCTCCTCCGTCGCCACCACCGGCACCGGCACACACACAGCATAACACACACACACACACACAACATATAACACACACACACACACACACATATAACCACACACACACACACACCCACACAGACCCAGAGAGGAAAGCAAAGCAGAGAACAACCTACACATTGTCTAGAAGGAGACAAGAGGAGGAGGAGGAGGAGGAGGAACCTGAGGAACAACCGAACAGAACTGAACGTTCGTTATTTTCCACCGGGGTTCAATCAGTGGTTCTGGTGGTTTCTACTCTCACATCTCCCTCCCTCTCTCTCTCTCTCTCTCTCTCTCTCGCTGGTTCATGAAGGAACACAAGAAGGAGGGACACTCATACATAGTAACACCCCCTCTTCTCCTCCGCCAACGTGGAACAGGGCTCCATTCGGTTGCGGTCGGCGCACCTCATTCTGAACCCCCGTTCGGAGCAGCCTTTTCCATCCCAAAAATAAATTGCTTCGGAACCCTGAAAAGTTGGTTGCCACGACCCAGTGGGAACCCCACAAAAAAAATAACAGGGTTTCCTTGACCTGAACCGCAAAGCGTGACGACCAGATCAGTGTGTGGTGTGCGCGTGTGTGTGTGTGTGTGTCATATTCTTACAGGTTGGAGAAGAGGATGAAGGCAAAAATGTAGAAACGTTACAGAAAGAGAGCTTCTATTTTGGGGTAAAAATGAATATATGCACCATCTTGCTACCACAACTGTTTACTTCTGGCTTTCTTTGGGCAAACAGGCCTCCGTTGACGAAGCATCCCTGATTGAGACTACTTACAATAGTCCCCGTTCAAACCGGCTGGACGTACGGGAGCTGGTTCGCTCGACAGCGCCAAGGTTCCCTCCAAGAATCTCGAACGGAGAAACCGGTTCAAGAACCAAGAGCTAGGGAGCGATTGGTGAGAGCTTTATTTTCAACCTATAGGTGGCACCAGAGGTAGATCGGCTGTCTGGCCACCGGAAGGTTGCCGGCTTGATCCCTGGCTAACCTGATGAGTGTCCACGTGCAATACTCCCCAAGCCCCAAGCTGCTCCCGATGAGTAGGCTGTTGCCTCGAATGGTCGACACCGCCGTCGGTGTATGAATGGGTGAGTGAATGAATGGGTGCCTGAACAGGACTACGAATGGGTAAATGTGAGGCACAAATTGTAAAGCCTTTTGGATGAAAGCTCGATATAAACGCAGTCAATTTACCATTTAGAAAAGCCCTTCCCCTGCGATGCAGCTGCGGGGCCTTGGTTAAATAAAGCAAGATAAAAACGGTGAAGCGCGACAAGTGTGCGAAAAAGTCTCGGGACTTCCTCCCACAGTCTTCTCATAAATAAAGCGTCTTTGAAAAAGAACAACAAAATAAAGCGTACCACTGCGCAGCCTTTAACCCACGGTGTTTCAATATTAAATCCGTCCAACACGGCCTTCTTGGTGCACGCCGGTCCCTTCGGTAGCGCTCGCCAGGCTAATGCGTATTGACGACGAGCGCACGTGTTGACAGACAGGTACACAGATACATACAGCGGCGGCGGCGGGCCCGAACCCACAGGAGTACGGCCGCGGTTGCATTCATATCGGTTTATATATCGGCCCCGGGAAGAAGAGCCGGGGAAAGATGAATCACCAATACGCCGGCGTTTGATAGGAAACTATTTGTGTGTATATAAAGATAAGCAGGCGAACAGGATGCATTTCCAGGGGGGGGGGTAAATAGGTCAGTACCTGCTACCACGGCACACGGATTGGGAATAGATCGAATACATTAGCAAGGCATGCAGTGCGTACACACACACACACACACACACACACACACATACACGCAGACGAGCGAAACCAAGCACACACTCATGCACAGGCACACACACACACACACGTACAGCGAAGGTTAGCATTGCTTATCATAGATGTAGATCCATACATGTGAATGAACTACCAAAACATCTACAGTGATGACGTTTCAACTTTCATCCAACTTGAAAGAGTAGAATTCCATGTCTGCCCGTGTGTGTGTGTATGTGTGTGTGTGTAGGAGTCTCTCTCTCTCTCTCTCTCTCTCTCTCTCCCCCACTGTCTCCATCTGTGTGTGTGTGTCTCCCTCTCTCACTCTCTTTCCATGTGTGTCTCTCACCCCCTCTCTCTACATATGTGTGTCTTTGTGTGTGTGTGTCTCTCTCCCCCACTCTCTCCATCTGTGCGTATGTCTCTCTCTCTCTCTCTCTCTCTCACTCTTTCCTTGTGTCTCTCACCCCCTCTTGATCTGTGTGTGTTTGTTGATCTCTCTCTCTCTCTCCATGTGTGTGTTTGTAATCTCTCTCTCTCTCTCTGTCTCTCTCTCTCTCTCCATTTGTGTGTGTATCTCTCCCTCTCCCCTCTGTGTGTGTGTGTGTGTCTTTCTTTCTCTCTCTCACTCTCTCTGTCTCTCTCTGCCCCCTCTCCATCTGTGTGTGTGCTTGTATGTCTCTCTCTCCCTCTGTCTTTCTCCATTTGTGTGAGTGACTCAGTGTGTGTGTGTGTGTGTGTGTGTGTGTGTGTGTGTGTGTGTGTGTGTGTGTGCATGTGTGTGTGTCCCTCTCTCTCTCTCACTGTGATGAATTGTATTGAGCGACGCCCTCATGAGAATACACATTAAAAGTGTGTTAAGGTCAAACTGATGCTTCAGATGTGCTCGTTCTCAGTGAGTGGTTTTCAGTCAGCTGCACTTCAGTCAGTATAACCACACTCCAGACCCCCCCCCCCCCCCCCCCCCCCCAACCCCCAGAACACACACATTATGTATACACACTATAAACTATCTCACAGTTCAGTTATGTCCGGCCGCTAATGAGGGATACTTTTTTGTCGATCAACATCGGCTGAGGGAATTATGCCCAGGCATCAAGGAGCATTGGGGAATCACGTTGATGACCACACACACACACACACACACACACACACACACACACACACACACACACACACACAACACACACACACACACACACACACACACACACACACACACACACACACACACACACACACAGGCATGCACACACACACACACACACAACACACACACACACACACACACACACACACACACACACACACACACACACACACACACACACACAGATGACAAAACAAGCACACACACATGACCACACACACACACACACACACACACACACACACACAGTCAAAGTGAGACCACTTGGCTTCAAGTGGTCGCCAGGCCCGCAGAGCGACTTGACATGAGCTCTGTTATTGCTTTCTGGGGTTTTTCCTTGATGGCGCGTTCGAGGCGGCCTGACTGATCGGGCCCAACCGCCGGGATCGGGGGGGCTATTTCGGTCTCGGCGGCGGCGTGCACGCGAGGCCCGGGCACACAACGCTAGTAGAGCGCGGAGGGAGCGTAGAAAGAAAAACCGCTCTAATTACAAACACTCGCCCGCCCCTCCGAATAGCGCGCACGGCCGCGGAGACCTTGATCTGACAGAGGACACGGAGGCGGCGGTCGGGCTGGTGGTCGATCGCGAGGGCGGGGGAGGGAGGGAGGGAGGCCCCCTCGCTGCTCGGAGGAGACCGCGGACCGAGTGGGAACACATGGAGCTGGTTTTGAGGGGGGCTTTCTTTTTCTATAAGAGGGGACGATGACCACACCGCTGGGGCGCGGGGCCAGCCGAGCTCACTGCCCACCCCCACCGAAACCCCACAAGCACGTCGGCGGCGGAGAGTGAAGTCACCACCAGTGGGCCAATGGGGGGGACGGGGGGGGGTAAATGTGAGGCACAAATTGTAAAGCCTTTTGGATGAAAGCTCGATATAAACGCAAGTCAATTTACCATTTAGAAAAGCCCTTCCCCTGCGATGCAGCTGCGGGGCCTTGGTTAAATAAAGCAAGATAAAAACGGTGAAGCGCGACAAGTGTGCGAAAAAGTCTCGGGACTTCCTCCCACAGTCTTCTCATAAATAAAGCGTCTTTGAAAAAGAACAACAAAATAAAGCGTACCACTGGCGCAGCCTTTAACCCACGGTGTTTCAATATTAAATCCGTCCAACACGGCCTTCTTGGTGCACGCCGGTCCCTTCGGTAGCGCTCGCCAGGCTAATGCGTATTGACGACGAGCGCACGTGTTGACAGACAGGTACACAGATACATACAGCGGCGGCGGCGGGCCCGAACCCACAGGAGTACGGCCGCGGTTGCATTCATATCGGTTTATATATCGGCCCCGGGAAGAAGAGCCGGGGAAAGATGAATCACCAATACGCCGGCGTTTGATAGGAAACTATTTGTGTGTATATAAAGATAAGCAGGCGAACAGGATGCATTTCCAGGGGGGGGGGGTAAATAGGTCAGTACCTGCTACCACGGCACACGGATTGGGAATAGATCGAATACATTAGCAAGGCATGCAGTGCGTACACACACACACACACACACACACACACACACACAGACACAACCAACACACACTCGCACACACACACCACACACACACACACACGTACAGCGAAGGTTAGCATTGCTGATCGTAGATGTAGATCCATACATGTGAATGAACTACCAAAACATCTACAGTGATGACGTTTCAACTTTCATCCAACTTGAAAGAGTAGAATTCCATGTCTGCCCGTGTGTGTGTGTGTGTGTGTGTGTAGGAGTCTCTCTCTCTCTCTCTCTCTCTCTCTCCCCCACTGTCTCCATCTGTGTGTGTGTGTCTCCCTCTCTCACTCTCTTTCCATGTGTGTCTCTCACCCCCTCTCTCTACATATGTGTGTCTTTGTGTGTGTGTGTGTGTCTCTCTCCCCCACTCTCTCCATCTGTGCGTATGTCTCTCTCTCTCTCTCTCTCTTTCACGCTTTCCTTGTGTCTCTCACCCCCTCTTGATACGTGTGTGTGTTTGTATGAATCTCTCTCTCTCTCTCTCTCTCTCTCTCTCTCTCGCTCCATTTGTGTGTGTATCTCTCCCTCTCCCCTCTGTGTGTGTGTGTGTGTGTCTTTCTTTCTCTCTCTCACTCTCTCTGTCTCTCTCTGCCCCCTCTCCATCTGTGTGTGTGCTTGTATGTCTCTCTCTCCCTCTGTCTTTCTCCATTTGTGTGAGTGACTCAGTGTGTGTGTGTGTGCGTGTGTGTGTGTGTGTGTGTGTGTGTGTGCATGTGTGTGTGTCCCTCTCTCTCTCTCTCTCTCACTGTGATGAATTGTATTGAGCGACGCCCTCATGAGAATACACATTAAAAGTGTGTTAAGGTCAAACTGATGCTTCAGATGTGCTCGTTCTCAGTGAGTGGTTTTCAGTCAGCTGCACTTCAGTCAGTATAACCACACTCCAGACCCCCCCCCCCCCCCCCCCCCCCCCCCAACCCCCAGAACACACACATTATGTATACACACTATAAACTATCTCACAGTTCAGTTATGTCCGGCCGCTAATGAGGGATACTTTTTTGTCGATCAACATCGGCTGAGGGAATTATGCCCATGCATCAAGGAACACACACACACACACACACACCACACACGCACAAATGCTACAGACACGCACGCACAGCATAGACACACACTACACAACACACTACCACACACAGACAGCGAACACCAGCACACGCAAACACACACAGATGACCAAAGCCAAGCCACACACCACTCATGGACGCACACTCATGGACGAACACACACACACTCACACACACACACACACACACACACAGTCAAAGTGAGACCACTTGGCTTCAAGTGGTCGCCAGGCCCGCAGAGCGACTTGACATGAGCTCTGTTATTGCTTTCTGGGGTTTTTTTCCTGATGGCGCGTTCGAGCGGCCTGACTGATCGGGCCCAAACCGCCGGATGGGGGGGGGGCTATTTCGGTCTCGGCGGCGGCGTGCACGCGAGGACCCGGGCCACAACACTAGTAGAGCGCGGAGGGAGCGTAGAAAGAAAACCGCTTCTAATTACAAACACTCGCCCGCCCCTCGAATAGCGCGCACGGCCGCGGAGACCTTGATCTGACAGAGGACACGGAGGCGGCGTCGGGCTGGTGGTCGATCGCGAGGGCGGGAGGGAGGGAGGGAGGGAGGGAGGGAAGGAGGGAGGGCCCCCTCGCTGCTCGGAGGAGACCGCGGACGAGTGGGAACACATGGAGCTGGTTTTTGGGGGGGGGCTTTTCTTTTTCTATAAGAAGGATTGACGACCACACCCTCGCTGGGGCGCGGTGGCCAGCGAGCTCGCTGCCCACCCCCCCCCCCCCCCCCCCGAAACCCCACAAGCACTGTCGGCGGCGGAGAGGTGAAGTCCACCACCAGTTGGGGCCAATGGGGGGACGGGGGACGGGGGGGGACGGGACGGTGATGGTTGGCGTGCCGTTGCTGCCGCGGCATAAAACGGTCCTTTCCTCGTCGCGGATCTGCTCCAGCTGATGCTCTTTAATCACAACACACGGATTTCCTGCCGAAAGGTCACGTGACCCGCGCCTGTGGGAAGGCTCCGGCTCACGGAAGGCGATCTCCCCCACATGTGTTGCGCTGACTGGTAATAGCATGATACGGGATACGGGCGACTTGTACGTTGTTGTCTCTCGTGCGTCTCGTGTATTGCGGCGTGGTTACTTCATGCGTTCCCTGTATAGATCTTCGTGGGGTTTACTGTGATTACTGTGATGACGTTTATTATTTGGAATCGAGGCTTGAAAACAAAAAAAAAACATCTCCTCACTGATTGGTTCGAGAGGAGACTCCAGACACGTTCAGGGCAGCCAATGGGAAGACAGACTTGGGGCATTTTGAGAAGTTTATACAACAGGACCGAGGATCTGACCAGACAGAAAATGTCTCATCTTTTAAACTTAGTAAAACTAAGAATGCCTAACGTGGGATTAGATTAGTGATTATAGGATTAGATTAGGGATTCTAGGACTGGCTTTCCTGTCTGTCTGATGTTTGAGCGTGTGTCTCGGCGATAGACTATATTCTCTCTCGTATGTCAAGTCCAATTTCATTTGTCTAGCCCTTAATCACAGTTAGAGTCCCGGAGGGCTTCACAGGCCATATATTTATGACTCCCCCCCCTAACCGTAGGTCTCCCCCTAAAGACCCCAGCACTCCCTTTAATTAACAAGATGGAAACCATGAGAAGGAGGCAGAGGGGTGGTGGTGGTGGTGGTTTGGGAAATCCACTACTCCAGGATGGTTAGCAGTGCAATGGCTGCCATACTCTGGAAAATGACATACAGTAACACACATATTTAACCCCACTGACTCCCACGCCCCCCCGCCCCATGTTATGCACCAATTTCAGAAAAGCAAAAGAAAAGTTTGTGAAAACTAAGGCAATGAAGCCGATTCTGATTCTGATTCTGATAACGGCAGCAAAACAGTTGAAGTAAAGTTCAATTGTGCACTGCAGTCCTATCTCTCTCTCTCTCTCTCTCTCTCTCTCTCCCTCAGTCTCTCCCTCTCCCTGGTTCCTGAAATAATCTCTCCCGGCCTGAATCTGAGCCCACCACCACCACCACCACCGCGCGGGGCCTCACTCGGGCCCCCGAGGTCACGCCGCCTTGACGGAAGTGGGACAGTTGGGCTAAAAGCGTCCGTGCGGCGTGACCTCGACAGGAAGTCGGCTTGCATCGCAGGGGCACAGAGCAGAGAGTCGTGCAGAGAGAAAAGGTAGCATCCAGGTGAAGCAGAACCCGGGCCGGTGTAGTGCGCTGGCTGGTAAGACCTCCACCGCCACCACCACCTCCTCCACCACCACCACCTCCTCCTCCACCACCTCCACCACCACCACCACCACCACCACCTCCTCAACCACCTCCACCACCAACCGGGCCCCTCAAGGCTAATCTGGTTGTTAAAGGGGACATATGATGCCACCAGGTGTGAGTGTGATTAGCCATTGCAAGCCGTTTCACAATTGCCCATGTGACTACCGTCTAGTGACATCACAAGTGGGAATGTCCACCTCACACCTGGTGGCATCATATGTCCCCGTTAAGTCTTGGTGGAGCCTGCAAAACGTTTTACGATCACTTCCTTCTTTAGCGAGGCACCATTGAGAGTTCCGCTTGGACCAGCAGCTCGGCAACAGTATTATCAGAACGTTGTCCCGATGTCACGACTTAACAACCGGATTGAGGCCCCGCCCCCCACAGCCTCCCCCTTCCACCCACAGCAAACCCAGTGGGACGCGTGGGCAGGACAACCACTGCTACTAGCTAGCACGGTACCGTTAGCTACTTTTACCATTTCCCGGAACTTCAAAGCAGTGGAAATGGGAAAAAAAACGTCTCAAATGTGGTTACAGAAAAAACCCCGCAAAGGAATAAAAAAGAAAAAAAACCCTCAAGCTCAAATAAAACTTTAAGCCGTACGAATCATATAATTATGATTAGGATTATGATGATGATGATTATTATTACTATTATTATTATTCATTATTTATTATTATTATTTTTGGGGTTTTTTCGGAGCGGCTGCAATAAACGGCAACAGCGTCTATTCATCGACGTCGAGAGATATACGAGAAATTAGGGGTCGACCGGCCTGGCCGATAATCGGATCCGATATTCATCATTTTTTCCAATTATTGGAGTCGTTATTTTGTATGATCTGATTGCCGATTAAATGAAAAAAAATTTAAATGCGCTCCTTGCGGCGAAATGCACTCCTCGCAGGCGGCTCTGATGCAGTCGCCTCTCTCTGGCTCAATGTCCCGCCGGCAGCATTATTGATTGGCGATACATCACGGGTAGCCGATAGCCAATCTGTACTCCGTATTTGTGGGAGACACGTGGGAAAGAGGAACGCGTGCACGGCGAGGAAGGCTTGTCAACCGAAACGCCAAAAAAAAGAACGTTGACAAAACTAAATTGAGTGCAGACTACTTTGCTTTCTTCCCGTCACAAGGCAGAACATATCTGTGCTGACCAGCCTCCTCCGTGTTTTTTGTGAAGTCGCAGCAATCAATGAGAGATTGCATTGAATTGGGAGTACTGAGGGGTTATTGGGGACGGGGAGTTGGAGAGAAGGATCCAAATTTTTATTGAAGTTTTACTGGTTTTATTTATTTTTACTTTATTTATTCATTTTTACGGGAAGAAAACCTTCAGGGAGCTATTCAGTTAATTATTTTTATCTATTCAAAATTTCAGTTCAGTTTATAAGAAATGTGCTAGGAGCTCCCTGCACTTTATTTTTCTAAATATAATGTTGAAATGCTCTGTTTTCCAGCATTTAATTAAACATTAAAGGCATTTACAGCATGTTTTGTGTTGGAGTTTGTGTTACTGTGAATAATTTTTACACAAAAATGTTCATTTTTACTGCAAATGCATATCGGCTATCGGGTCCCCTTCATTACTAATAATCGGTATCGGTATCGGCCCAGAAAAAACCATATCGGTCGACCCCTCCTAGAAATATATACAGTATATATATATACCAGTACAATACACTGATCTCTCTGGGGGTTTACTTTGCCCAAGGACACGTCTGCAGTGGAGGAACACAATGAAGACGCGGTGATCGCAGGTGCGGCGCGTCTCCGGCGGCTTCATTAGAGGCGGGAGCGGCAGACTCACCGGAGCAGACAGCCCGCCGTCGTTTTTGCGTCAGCTGCTTGCTTTAAATGAAGGAGGCCAGCCTGCCAGCGCACATTAGCTAAACACATCTGTGTGTGTGTGTGTGTGTGTGTATTGGTGTGTGTGTGTGTGTGTGTGTGTGTGTGTGTGTAGGACAACACACCTTTTAAAACGTGTAAACTTACCGTATATACCGTATAGTTAATTAGATAAGCCCTTAGTTTGTATAAAGTCTCTCTTTAGTTTGTATAAAGGGAGAGAAGTCTCTTTCTCTAGGGACAACAAAACCACAGGACTTAACAGTACAGCCATACCTGTGTGTGTGTGTGTGTGTGTGTGTGTGTGTGTGTGTGTGTGTGTGTGTGTGTGTGTGTGTGTGTGTGTGTGTGTGTGTGTGTATGTGTGTGTGTCCCTAGGGGCCTTGGGTTAGGGTTGGTTAGTGTCTGGTTGTTAGGAACAGGCTAAATGGTGGGGGGGGGTGGGAGAAGGAGAGATCTGTCTGTTCCACCTCAAGGTCCTGGTCCCTTAGAGGGCTTGGGGTTATCCCCCCGCCTCCTCCCCCCCTCCTAATGTGGACCTGTGAAGCCCCTGGAGATGGTTTGAGGGGTTTTACCAAAATAATGGACTTGAGATGAAAACAGAAGGGAGGATAAGACGCAAGGAGGGGTGTGTGTTGTGTCTGTGTGTGTGTGTGTGTGTGTGTGTGTGTGTGTGTGTGTTTGTATTTACGAGTGTGTGTGTCTGCGTGTGTGTGTTTGTGTTTACGAGTGTGTGTGCGTGTGTGTGTGTATGTGGGGGGGTGGAGATGTGCCCAGATGGTGTTCACATTAAGGAAATGACAGACCACCACGAGGATGTGTATTACAGGGACCAGGCTGGCTGGCAGGGTGTGGCCCTCGTTTGTCCCTGCCAAGTCCCCACATACAGGGCCACGGACTTCAAGAGAATAGCACACACACACACACACACACACTCGTAAATACAAACACAAACACACACACACACACACACACACACACACACACACACACGCACACACACACACACTCGTAATTACAAACACACTACACACAGACGCACACAGACACACACACTCGTAAATATGAACAAACACATGTAAACACAAACATACACACACACACACACACTCATATAAAGACAAACATATACACACACACAACACACACACACACACATATACAGTACATGCCAAGTCACACTCATACCCTTGCATGTACACACACACAGGCGTTCATATAAGTACACACAGACACACACACACTCACACATACACTTGTACACGCACGCATACACACACAAAATCATAAAACGCGCGTGCACTTGCACACACGCACATAGACACACACGCACATAGACACACACACACAGATGCACACACACACACACACACACACACACCAAGACAGACAGACAGATACAGACAGACATGCACAGACAGGCACACACACACACACACACACACACACACACACACACACACACACACACACACACACACACCACACACACCACACACACACGCACCCCCACGGTTTGCAGACGGCCTATTTATTCACCAGCTCCCAGCACCTGAGGAGGCGGAGGCGGCGGCAGCAGCAGCAGCAGCAGCAGCAGCAGCAGCAGCAGCCGATATGATTCAGTGTGGAGGGTTCGGGGACGCAGAACGCCGGATTTATCAGCGTTCTGCGGAGGAATTTGGGTCAAGTGTGGAAGGATCTCCTTATCTCCTACTGTAGCTTAATATCATTACGGCTGGAACAATGTTGCGCCGCGCGTTACGTCCAACGTAATCCTTTATTACAGGCAGCAGCAGCAGCAGCAGCAGCAGCAGCAGCAGCAGCAGCAGCAGCCCAGAGGAGCGTGGTGGTAGCAGAGGCAAAAGCAGCAGCAATAGTTACCCTGGAACACAGTGTTGAATTGACACCGCTGGGGTTGGTGTCGGCTGTGTGGACTCAACACTAGCATTACCCCCACCACCACCTACACCACCACCTACAACATCATCACCACTACCGACACCAACAACACCACCTCCACCACAACACCATCATCACCACCACTGACACCATCACCAACAGCATCGCCATGACCTACACCAACATCACTACCATCAACACCATTTCCTCCACCATCATCACCACCACCACCACCACCACCACAACAACCCGCCGCCCTTCCACATCACCTATACACCACAACCACACAATCACAATCACATCCACACCCATCCGCCTCGATGTTCAACGCCGACTAGATCAGTTTACCTGTCGGTACAGTACAGTCCACTGGGTTAGGCTCGTAAACTGATCTACGTCAGCGTACACGAGGAGGTGACCGTTCCCACTTGTGAACGTCACGAGACGGTAGTCGGCATGGCTCATCCACACTCACACCCTGGTGGCGTAATAATTATGTCCCCTTTAATGTTTCACATTGATGAGAGTGTGTGCCATGTGGTGTGGTGCGTGCGTGTGTGTGTGTGTGTGTGTGTCACTGACACGGTTGGGGTGGGTGCGGTGTTCGCTCGTCGTCTGGCTGGGTGCGTTTGGGCTGACGGGCGGGAAAACCTCCCGTGGCGGGACTGAACAATCCACGTGCGCTTTGTTTTCTGCTCGCGGGTATAATTACACGGGCGGGAAAGTGGCTGAGTCAGCGCGTGCCAACGTACGTGTGTGTGTGCGTGTGGTGTGTGTGTGTGTGTGTGTGTGTGTGTGTGTGTGTGTGTGTGTGTGTGTGTGTGGTGCGGGTGTGACACCAGGGTGTGGGTTGGGTGGGGGGCGTGGTGGGTGGGTGGGGTGGGTGGGGGGAGGGTGAAGCAGCATTATTGGGTGCTGCTTATCTGTCACGCCTGGCCGACTCGGATCCCACACACACCTGAGCCCGCGCAGCTGAGTTACACACACACACACACACACACACACACACACACACACACACACACACATACATGTACGCACACGCACACACACGGGTGCACACGCACAAGCAGACGCACACACCCACACACACACACACACACACACACACAAGAAACACAGACAAACACACGAAAGAGAGATTCATTTGCATAGACTTGAATGAAAAGACTTTGTAGTCGGAGACCCTTTTGATATAAAATTAATAATAAATGTAATATTTCATCATGAGTAACAAAATTACACATTCGCTTTGCATCGGTGTACACGTTTTGGCTCTTTATAGTCACAGAACGCGGGCTTCATTAGCACTACAACCGCGTTGTTAATTAATCCAATTAGTGGCGTCTAATTGATCGGCCGAATCGATGGGCCAATCGGAGCGCGGCACAACGAAACACACGATTCTAATT
Source organism: Coryphaenoides rupestris (assembly GCA_002895965.2). NCBI lineage: Eukaryota > Metazoa > Chordata > Actinopteri > Gadiformes > Macrouridae > Coryphaenoides > Coryphaenoides rupestris. The sequence continues at coordinate 44,216 of PIJE02000996.1, read as the reverse complement.
GGTTGGTCCGGATTTAAATGTCATTCCCTGGTGGGTGGTGCTGGTGCCGGTGGGTGGTGGTGGTGGTCGTACATCCACCTCCACCTGTACGGTACATGTACACCATCCAAGTACACCGTTTCTTCTCCCATTTCTATGTGAATCAAACGGGAACAGCCCAGACAATACGCATGTGAAATAATAATAATAATAATAATAATAATAATAACATAATACTAGTAATAACATAAGAGCAATAATAACAATAACAAAAATAATAATAATATAAAATAATAATTATAATATAATAATAATAATAATACCAAGGCGTTGACTTTTCTCTTTAAATGTGGAACAATATAACATAAGATAAGATAAGATAAGATAGAACTTTATTAATCCAGAAGGAAATTCTTGTCGTTTTTTGCAGTGTAGGCTGCAGCAAAATGATGGAGAGCATTCAGGGCAAGTATTGGAAGATATGGGGGAGATATGGGGGAGACAGAGCAGAGGGAGCAAGAGGGAGACAGAGAGGGGAGACAGAGAAGGGGAGATATGGGGAGACAGAGAGGCGGGAGACAGAGGGGGGGACAGAGGGGGGGAGACAGAGAAGGGAGAATGGGGGAGACAGAGAGGGGGGAGACAGAAGGGGACAGAGGGGGGGAGACAGGAGAAGGGGAGATATGGGGAGACAGGAGGGGGAGACAGAGAGGGGAGACAGAGAAGGGTAGATATGGGGAGACAGAGAGGGGGGTCTTTTAGGACTACTCACCACCCCCATGTCCAGCTGCTCCGTCCTGAGTGAGGGCGCCGCTCCGGACAAACCAAGAAGAAGAAGAAGAAGAAGAAGAAACAGAAACATCTCCGTGCGGAATAATCCAGTCCACGCGGGATGGGACCGCGCGCGGGTCCTCCACCACGCGCGGGAAAAACACCAACAACTGGCGCGAGGCGAGGCGAGGCGGGAGGCGCGAGGTTCCAGCGACGATCCACGCGGGATAAATCCACAGGAGCCCACGCGCGCGGTTCCTTCCTCCTGGCGGTCCCGTGCAGGAGGGCTGACTGACTGACTGACTGAAGGACTGACTGAAGGACTGACTGACTGACTGAAGGATTGACTGACTGACTGGGGCAGAATCAGTCTCCCTCACTGTGGCCCATAAACACACGAAACACACGAAACACGTCCCACAGCAACAGCAGCAGAAACGCCGAATTTCGTCAAAATTCGCACGAAGAGTTGCGTGACGTCTTCACTCGGACACGTTGTATGTCCCCATAACAGTCATTGATATCTTCTTATCGCAAACACATCTGGAAAAATAAAATAAAATACAATTAAAATAAAAACACCAAATTAAAAACTGCTCCGTCCTCGCAAAGTCGATGCACGAAAAAAAAAAGCCACGAAAACGAAGACGAAAGGGAAACGGAACGCAAAGTTCGCCTCTGTGACGTTCCTTCCCCGCGTCGGGCACCAAATAAAATGCTGCCACCCCCACGCGCACACACACACACACACACACACACACGCACGCACACACACACGAACGCACGCACGCGGTGTTCGTGTTCGGCGCAGCGAAGGAGAGACTTTGATCTCTTGGCGCGCGCAACAGCAGCAGCAGCAGCGGCAGCGGCAGTGGAGACGCGCGGTGTGGCACGAGGCAGGGGCGGGCGCGGGGAATTAAAGCGCCGTTCGCAGCACCCTCACTCTCTCTCTCTCTCTCTCTCTCTCTCCCTCTCTCTCACACACTATCTCTCTCTCTCTATCACACACACACACACACCGCGCGCTGGAGTTCGTGACGTCACGTGCGCCCTATACCGCGATTTTGGGTTGAGCAGAAAAGAGTCCCAGACAATGGAAACTCCCATTCTTTACTATGAGGCCATTAAAACACAAACAAACACAGGTGTAGCTCATAACATTAAAGGGGACATATGACGCCACCAGGTGTGAGTGTGATTAGCCATCGCAAGCCGTTTCACAATTGCCACGTGACTACCGTCTAGTGACATCACAAGTGGGAATGTCCACCTGTCCTAGATGTAATGATTGCTAGATCAGCCTACCAGCCTACCCAGTGGGATAAGAGCAGACGTGTCATTCTGAGTGCAGTATAGAACGTACAAGATGTTATGTAGGAGGGTCTGTTGGTGAGGGAGAGGAGGGTCTGTAGACAGACTGTGAGGAAGAGGAGATGTTAGTGTGGACAGGAGGAGGGGGGTGTTACCGTACCGACAGGTTAACTGACCGTTCCCACTTGTGATGTCACTAGACGGTAAGTCACATGGCAATTGTGAAACGGCTCCCAATGGCTGATCACACTCACACCCGGTGGCATAATAAGTCCCCTTTAATGATGGGTCTGTTGGGTTGAGGTCTGGCAGTGCACCAGTACAGACTCAACTCGTCCAGTACATGTACATTGATACCATGCTGGTGGTGCAGCGACAGACATAAATAAAACCAACCTAACGTTAAAATGACAGAATCTCACAAAATAAGTTATTTTAGTTTTAGTCGTCTGAATGGATGATGAGGAGATAATGTGTCGTTAAAATTATTATTATTTTTTTAAACACGGAGGCTTGAATATTGCACTGCACCAAGTAATGTTTTAATTTAAACGTTGCGTTAAAATTGTATATCATAGCTATTTTGAATTCATAAGCATATTGTGATTGCTCAGACGTCCTCATGCGTATTATGATAATACACTTTCCCATAATTAAGCAAACACTCAAAAACACGGAAATAAATTATTATTCATTCCGTCTTGACTTAGGTGTGCATTTAATGAAGCGTAACACATCCTACGTATTAAAGGGCATATAGGTCTATATGGTAAACCCCCGAATAATCCCCCTCGTCGGTTCTGAAACCCGTTCCGTTTGGGTCTCGTGAAGTGTGTGGGTGAACATCTGTGTGTTTTATTTTGGACTAAAAATGAAGAATAAAAAGTCGTTCAAAGTGGGGGGGGGGGGTGGGGGGGGGGGGGGGGGGGGGCATTCTACCAGGGGCCAACAACTATAGGTTCTGGAAAACTCTGTGGTCATGTGGTCGTGTGGTCGTCTCCTATTGGCTGGTGGGTGCGCCCGTTCTGACCACGATATGGACCACGCCCCCCAACCCTATCCTCCCACCCACCCACCCACACACACACACACATACACACGCACACACACACTTTGCTCCAAAACCCAACATTTTTTCTTTTTTTTGCTTCAGTTAGCGTTTTTGTTTGGATTTCTCCTGGGCAGGGAGTTTCTTCTGCTAAAACCGGAGGGGGGGGGGGGGGGGGGGTTACTTATGTACCCTTTAAAAAATAGGTGATTTTAATGGCTGATGGGCTGACCTTACTTCCCGTTTTTTGCCTTTATCCTTCCTAAACTCCTGAGTAAGCAGCCACCCACCAACCTACCGCCGCCACCCAACCGACACCTGCCCCCCGGCCACCTGGTGTGTGTGCGTGTGTGTGTGGTGTGTGTGTGTGTGTGTGTGTGTGTGTGTGTGTGTGTGTGTGTGTCGCGGTTTGTGTGTGCAGTGCGGGAGAGAGAGGGGGCGAGTCAGCAGGACATGTGAACGTTGCCTCGCGCAGGATTGACAATTTCATGGTTCAACCCCCCACCCCCACCCTCACCCCTCGTCAGGCGGTCGCCATCTCTTATTAATGACTCCGCCTCCTTTCTCCTTCTTCTCCGCGGTGGGGGCCGTGATGTAATCGACGACCACTTCCTATACTTACCGCTGCGTTCCATTTACCTCGGAAGTCGGAAGTCGAAGGTGGGAATGACGTCACACCGAGTTACAACAAGTCGGAAAAGCAACCAAGACAGAACGCCTTCAGGAAAACTTTTGTTGTGCTTGGGTTTGCTCTCGCCAGGTTATCCGTTGTTAGCAATACCAGTTATAACAAGAGTATATTACTACATGCGTGGTGCAGCCATCTTGGATTTCAAAAACGGGGTTGTGAGATACTTCCGACTTTCCGAGTCGGATGTCTGACTTCAGGGGGTCGTTCTAGTCGCAATTTCCGACTGGGAACTCCGAAATTCCCGACTTCTGAGTACAAACGGAACTCAACACACGACCACACGCCATGCTATGGAGCGCGTGTGGTGTGGTGTGGTGTGGTGTGGTGGCGTGTGGTTCGAGACCCCTTCTCCCACAGCAGGAGGTGGTGGTGCCACAGCACGGGGGGTCTGTCGGGCTTCAACGATATATACACACTTCTCAACCATCGTCACCATTGAAATCCGTTCCCACGCGTCGGAGCCGCGCTTCGGAGTCTGGCCGCGACTAACCACACACCGATTGTGACTTAATGGCGTTCACATGTCGATGCAATGCTCGGATTCATGCGAGAGATTTTCATGTCATATTTATTCGAAACCCATCATGGGAAAAGGCAAGCAACAAACTTCAGCAGGCGAGAAATATATTGAATTGAATTAATTGAAATGTGAGCATCGCAACAGAACACTTTGCTCAAACCACATTGCGATCACACCGGAATTGTGTGTGAACATGTAATGAAACGCACACACAGGGAAATAATTCCGTTCTCATCTCCGGGTGAAACCATCGCTTCCTCTTCCTCTCGATGCAACTGAAAAGGACTGATTATCAATCTTGTTGAACATTCATCTGAATTGTAGATGACATGGAGATGCTTTGGCGCGATTCAATGCACGTACTGTAGGTGTGTTAGTGTGTGTGATTATTCATATCAGGTCATATATATTCATACCAGGTCCACAGTTGCCATTTATTTCTCATGAAGTATGGATTTTTATTTTTTTTCCGCATCCTCGACTAGCATGACCAACACACGCTATCACAACACCCCCCCCACCCACCTTCATTACTCCATCCCTGCACATGGACTCCACTGCACTTCGATTCATATATAAATATCATTCTCATGATTAGATATGGAGGGAGGGAGGAGGAAAAAATAGACGCTCACAAACAAGACAACACATATTATTATTATTATTGTTTAAAGGGACATATGATGCCGCCAGGTGTGAGTGTGATTAGCCATTGCGAGCCGTTTCACAATTGCCACGTGACTACCGTCTAGTGACATCACAAGTGGGAACGTCCACCCCACCGAGATGTACGCTGACGCGATCGGTCTACCTGTCGGCACAGTCCACTGGGTAGGCTGGTAGACTGATCTAGTCATCAGATCAGTCTACCGGATGAATATCTTATCTTATCTACGTATGTGTGTGTGTGTGTGTGTGTGTGTGTGTGCGTGTGTGTGTGTGTGTGTGTGTTCATATCTCAAAACGTTCCCTCGGTGTCCTATCTCATCCATCCATCCATCCCATTC
>PIJE02000996.1:31222-35864 GCA_002895965.2 Coryphaenoides rupestris | reverse complement strand
TCTCTCTCTCGCTCTCTCTCTAATCAACCTCACATTCTCTGATGTCTGTCTCTCTCTCTCTCTCTCTCTCTCTCTCTGTCTCTCTCTCTCTCTCTCTCGCTCTCTCTCTCGCTCTCCTCCTCCTCTCTCTCTCTCTCCTGCTATCCTCAGTGGGTCACATCAGCTAATGATCTCCTCCCTGACTTCCTCCCCCTGATCTCATGAGTGGGTGATAAAAATTAAGGAGCGTTCCCTCTCTCTCTCTCTCTCTCTCTCTCTCTTCCTTTTTCTCTCTTCCTCTCTCTGTCTCTCTGTCTATGTCTCTCTCTCCAGAACGTTTGACTCTGCCAGTTAGCTCCCGAGATAAACAACCCTCCATAATCAGTCATCCAGGGGAGGGGGGCGGGGTTCACGTCGTGCCCGCCTATTAATAACGATCACCTGCCTGTTTATCATAGGACACGACAGGCGCCCACGCCGCCGTGTCCTCCCGTAATGAACGAGGCGTCGTTAATAAGCGGGTTATTATTACGGAGTGTGTCTCGAACACGGAGTTAAGAACACAGCGGCGCCGCCCCCCCTCTCTCTCTCTCTCTCTCGTCTCTCTCTCTCTCTCTCTCTCGACCGTGGTCATGTGACACATCGACGAGGCAGGCTAACCTTAAACTAACCCTTTATGGGATCAGTGCATTGCAGCACAATATTGAACATACTGTAAGGCATGCTATATGTATTTGCTTCGTTTAAGTCTCTTTCAAAACACACTTTTATCGAAAGCGTATCCTGATTTTACTTGAGTTGTTTATTTTATCGGTTTAAATTTCTCGTTCAGTATTTTAATCTACATGGTTGTCCCTCATGTATCCATTCATCTTTATGTGAATGAATGTTTTCTTTGTAACTCCGTTTTGATTGAAGTGCTATATATATAAATTGTCGTATTAATATTATTATTATTATTATAAGCATGTTTGACTTGAAGCTATGATTGTTATACAACCCCCACCCCCCAAAAAAGCAAAAAAGCACAGCATAGCACCCATTTACATTTACATATACATTTACATTACATTACATTTATCCATGTTCCTGTTCCATGTCTGCTGCACACACCGGCCTTGAAGCCGTGTTCTCGTGTCCTTATCAGTTTGTTCTGCCCAACGGTTCCCGAATACAGCAGCAGCAGCAGCAGCAGCACAGGAGGGGAATACTGAGAGAGGAGAGATTAAGAGGTTATGGATCTGCATGCTATAGATATAAATATATAAATATATATATATATATACGCTCTTGTCTCTTCCGTTCACGTTAACCGGATCACGATGTAATCCCTTGAGGTCCACCCCCTCCGGCCCCCCCGCTCCACCTCTCCCTCCCTCCCTCCCTCCCTTCCCTCTCCTTTACATTTCCCCCGTCTCAGGTAGGCCGGTCGGTCGTGGCGGAAGATTGGAAACGCTGTCCGTCTGGAGGTGCGTCTACACACCTGCCAAGAGCAAACTCCTGGCCTTGGTCTCCCTGGCTGCATCGGCAAGGCTTTTCCAATCGCACACACACACACACACACGTGTACCACACACCTGACACACACACACACACACACGACCACACACCACAGCACACAGGTGTAACACACACACGAAACACACACACACCGCCCAGTTGTATTGGATATGGTGAGCAGCCCTGCGTGGCGCGGAGTCTCTAGAGATAGCGCACGCTACGCTATTACTTGCCCCTCTACACACAGCGATAAAACACTCTTATATCTTACACACAGAATATCACCCGCAACTGCTATGAGCATGGTGTGTGTGTGTGCGTGTGTGCGTGTGTGTGTGTGTGTGTGTGTGTGTGTGTGTGTGTGTGTGTGCGTGCGTGCGCTGTATATCCGGAGTGCATCTGCGCCGGTTAACCGAAGCATTGGTGTGCGAGTTCCCGCCCGCCTCACACACACACACACACACACACCGGCAGCCGCTGGGTTGTTTCACCGTGGACCTTGGAAGGCCCGATCGATCGAGGCCCTAAGAGCGGTTTCGGCCCCGGGTGTCGGGGGCTGTTAATTATATCTCAGCCCGTGCGATGCTGGGAAACCAGCAGCACCAACCTAACCCTATACCTCAATATCCTAAAGATAAATCTTGTGTGTGTGTGTGTGTGTGTGTGTGTGTGTGGAGCGGTATGGAGATGGCGATATTATTAAAATGGCCTCCTCTCTCCATGGGTCCACACGGTAAACATAACATAATAGATCACCGCGTTGTGTACCCAGGAAGGGCTTCGACTTCGTTCATATTGCTTTCGGTCTCGATGATTGCTCCCCCGTGAAAGTCACCCAACTCGGGAGAGGCATCAACGTGATGCATCCTCGCCACCGTCATCATCATCACCATCATCATCATCATCATCATCATCAAAATATATAGGCGTCCCGGCCCGGCCCTCTGGCCTCCTGAGGGTGGTCGTCGTCACTCATATCGTCGATATTAATAATTGCTGCTGTGCCGAGGTTCGAGGTTAGGCACAGAGTAGACACGTCGCCATTTATTCTTCACGGTCCCTTGGTTACGTAGGCCAACCTCAACCTCGTGTCGTGGTTGACCTCAGCGGAGGACACTCTTTTCAACGCTTGTTTATGTCTGCTATAAGAGCTATAAGTCACTTTTATGTAATTTTCTGCTTTACTTTTGAATCAGTATAGCCTTGCTACACGTGGAACTCTGTAAAAGTCCTCTGTCGAGCGCGCACTCGGAGGGACACGATTTAAAAATATGATTGGCGCCGCATCATTAGCGCTGGATCGTACACTCCGTCGGCCGGCTGTGAGGCTTTTGCAAGAGCGACTGAGTGACACTTTTCCCCAATTAGTACGAACACAAACAACAGACAGGACTCCAGAGTGTCCTCGACAAAAACAATTACATTCAGAATAAATGAGGCCGCTTCTGGAAAAAGAATGAAAAGCGTAAAAAAAAAACACACAAATCAGATTGTAGATTGGAGACTACACCTCACGTTCCGTTTCAATCAAGTGACAATAAAGTGAATTCGCATCGAGTCTAATTAGATGTAATAGTTTACGGCGGCCCTTTTATAAAGTAGAACAAAAATGGTGACAATGAATATAGACTTACTCTGTCACTTCTTACCAGATCAATATTTACTCGTTTACCACGGTGATCAGCGTGACCCACAAGGAAATGCGACGATCGATATCCCGTCCGTCACCCTTTCAATTGCAAACACTAAATAACAAACGATTGAAATTATACTTTAGTCTAAGATCACACTTTACCACGTCTCCGCTCTCAGGTCCTCCAAGGGTGCCTCAGGTGGGTGACGTTATCGGGGCTCCTCCCAGGACACAGGCATGTTTGTGGTGAAAAGTCCGGTTTATTGCAACGATTGTGATGAAAATGAACACAGCAGCTGGAATACAGCTCACATGCTAGAGCTCCCTGAGTGTGTGTGTGTGTGTGTGTGTGCTGGTGGCTGACTTAACCTGTTGGTGCAACAGTTAGCCAATGCACCACAGGTGTGTAGCCCCACCCCACCACCCCGGACTCTAACTGGGCCAGGTGAGGCTGTAGCCCCACCCCACCACCCCAGACTCTAACTGGGCCAGGTGAGGCTGTAGCCCCACCCCACCACCCCAGACTCTAACTGGCCAGGTGAGGCTGTAGCCCCACCCTCCACCCCAGACTCTAACTGGGCCAGGTTGAGGCTGTAGCCCCACCCACCACCCCAGACTCTAACTGGGCCAGGTGAGGCTGTAGCCCCACCCACCACCCCAGACTCTAACTGGGTCAGGTGAGGCTGTAACCCCACCACCACCCCAGACTCTAACTGGGCCAGGTGAGGCTGTAACCCCACCCCACCACCCCAGACCCTAACTGGGTCAGGTGAGGCTGTAGCCCCACCCACCACCCCAGACTCTAACTGGGCCAGGTGAGGCTGTAGCCCCACCCACCCCAGCTGAGGCCAATTAAGCCAGCCACCAAACACACACACACACACACACACACTCCCACAGCATCACACCGTCGCCTTCCGGTGGCAGGTTGACCTTGGAGGAGACTTCAAGACGATGAAGGAACACACACACACCACACACACACACGCACACACACACACACACACACACATGCACACGTTTGTTTGTTTCGTTTGCTTGCAATTCCCGCCGCCATTCAACGAAGCAATCCCAGCTTCCCCTCCAGATAGATGGAAAGCCGCGGGGATATTTGCCGCTGACAGAATAAAATGTTTCTGTTAATGTGCTTACTGAGCCAAAAAGGGAAGCCATCTTGTGCGCTGCGCGGTTCAAAGGTTCAAAGGAGCTCGCCTGCGTTCACAACCTCATCCATATACATCAGGTGTGGTCTGGGTTACACATCAAATGTTGACTTGAATGATACCGTGTGGAAGGACAACGCTAGCATGGAAAATGGGGGCACATTAGTGTATAAACAGCAGACACACACAACACACACACACACACACACACACACAAACGCACACATACACGCACGCCACACACACGCATGCACACACATAGGACACACACACGACGGCGCACACACTTGCATGCACGCACACACAGCTTTTAGACACACACACACACACACGCACACACACAACGCAATGCACACACCATAGACAC
>PIJE02000996.1:16222-28722 GCA_002895965.2 Coryphaenoides rupestris | reverse complement strand
GGCGGCGGGCGCGGGTGATTGATGTCGGCCGCTTGATGGACGGAGGAGGAGCAACCCTATCAAAGCACTTCCTTAATGAGAGGATCAGTATCAGAGTGGGAGACAGGAGCCTGCCTTTAATTACTCTCTCTCCCCCTTTCTCTCTCTGTCACTTTCTGTCACTCCCTATCACTCTCTCTCTCTCTCTCTCTCTCTCTGTCTCTCTCTGTCCTCTCTCTCTCTCTCTCTCTCTCTCTCTCTCTCTCTCTCTCTCTGTCTCTCTGTCACTTTCTGTCACTCCCTATCACTCTCTCTCTCTCCTCTCTCTCTCGCTCTCTCTCTGTCACCTGTCTGTCTCTGTCTCTCTCTCTCTGTCACATTCTGTCTTTCTCTCTCTCTCTCTCTCTCTCTCTGTCACTTTCTCTCTCTCTCTGTCACATTCTGTCTTTCTCTCTCTCTCTCTCTGTCACTTTCTGTCTCTATCTGTCACATTCTGTCTTTCTCTCTCTCTCTCTCTCTCTCTCTCTCTCTCTCTCTCTCTCTCTCTGTCACTTTCTGTCTCTCTCTCTCTCACTTTCTGTCTCTCTCTCTCTCTCTGTCACTTTCTGTCTCTCTCTCTCTCTGTCACTCTTCTCTTCTGAGCTCATGGGTGCTATGATGCTGATGCTTTATTTTAGCGCTAGACTCCTCCACACACACACACACGCGCGCACACACACACACACACACAACACACACACACACACACACACACACACACACACACACACACACACACACACACACACACACACACACACACACACACGCATGCACCACACTAGATTGATCCCCTACAATTAAAACAAATGACCCACAAAAAAAAATTGGAATCCGATTTCCTTTTCAATTCAAGTCACGCTTAATTGCTTTACAATAACCGACATGCACACACACACACACACACACACACACGTGCAAAACATGACATCTGACATAATATTAATATCATATCATCAAATTAATGATAATAACGGAGTCAGCCCTGCTGCAGCGTTCCACCGACTGGTCGCTCCTGAGCTGGACGCCCCTCTGGTGACGTCCCCTCTGGTGACGCCCCCTCTCTTGGTGACGCCCCTCTCTGATGACGTCTCTCTCTGGTGACGCCCCTCTCTGGTGACGCCCCTCTCTGGTGACGTCCCTCTCTGGTGACGCCCCCTCTCTGGTGACGCCCCCTCTCTGGTGACGTCCCTCTCTGGTGACGTCCCTCTCTGGTGACACCCCCTCTCTGGTGACGTTCCTCTGGTGACGCCCCCTCTCTGGTGACGCCCCCTCTCTGGTGACGCCCCTCTGGGACGTTCCTCTCTCTGGTGACGCCCCCTCTCTGGTGACGCCCCCTCTCTGGTGACGCCCCTCTGGTGACCCTCGACGCTCCAGCAGCTGTCCGATAACCCGGCAGAATGCAGAATTTGATCCAAATCCTCGCTGTGATCTGCGTTTAATGAGCTTTTCTCTCACACACACACACACACACACACACACACACACACACACACACACACACACCACACACGCACGCAAACGCTGTTGTGGTTGTTTGTTGTTGTTGTTGTTGTTGTTTGTTTAGATTAGAGAGGGGATGAGGAAGCATCTGCCTCAAAACTCTCATCCTTCTGTCAAGGCATGAAGCTGGAAAATTCGTGTGTGTGTGTGGTGTGTGTTTCTGTGTGTGTGTGTGTGTGTGTGTTGTGCGTGTGTTCCTTCAAACCAACGATCAAAGCGTCTTCCTCCTCAGGCCCTGGATGCTCTCTCATGGCCTCGGACGACGCTCCGCACGCCCACCGCCTCACCATTCCCTTTCCGCCCACCGGCCTTGCCCACCCGCCCACCCGGGTGACGAGGTTCATAGGTCACGCCAACCGCAGCAACATCCGATTGTTTCTTCAAGCGGTGCGATTACGAACAGCTTGGGTCACCGTCGTCGTACGTGTTATCGTGGAGCGGAACCTCGAGGGGGAAAAAACGTTTCCGTGTTTCCATGTTCAGTGAGAAGTTCCGTTGCAGTTCAGAGTTGACATAATAAAATATCAACACATGCTTATCAATATTAACATGACACACACACACACACACACCACACACACACACACACACACACACACACACACACCACACACACACACACACACACACACACACACAACACACACACACCGCATTATGTCTCCCCAGAGAATCAGGGACTCTGGAAGTTTTGAAACACGTGAGAAACAACACTCACAAAAGAGCGAACAAATTAGAGAGAATTCGGGCACAGGCACACACACACACACACACACACACACACGCACACACACACACATGCACACACACACACACACAAAGATTAATCACACTGCCAGGGTGGAGGTGGATTTTATTAAGATGTGTGTGTGTGTGTGGCGTCGTACTGTGTGCGAGTGTGTGTGTGTGGTGTGTGTGTGTGTGGCGTGGTGTGTGTGGTGTGTGTGTGCGTGTGTGTGTGTGTGGTTGGTGTGTGTGTGTGTGTGTGTGTGTGCGTGTGTGTGTGTCTGTTGTGTGTGTGTGTGTATGTGCGTGTGTGTGTTGTGTGGCCGTGTGTGTGTGGTTGTGTCTTGCGTGTGTGTGTGGTGGTGTGTGTCTGCGTGTGTGTGTGTGGTGTGTTTGCGTGTGTGTGTGTGTTGTGTGTGTGTGTGTGTGCCCAGCAACTCCCACAGTTCAGAACCTTTTCCTGCAGTTTGTTCAAATGAATCGTGTGTTTAGTTTGTGTGCACTGCCAGCACGACTTTAAATCGGCTTCTCTCCCCCACTTACCCGTAGCGCCGCGGGCGTGGCTAGCGATCACGATCGGGCGTACGCTAACACAACGACGACGGTAACTGGCAGCTAGCGGTGACGATAGGACGCGCCAACACCACCGTGGGCCGTGGTGATCGGTGTCAGAAATGAACGTTGATCTTAAAAGTTGAGCGAAGTTGAGTCCTCTGTGCTCCGACTAAATGGCAAATCTGGAGCTGGAGGAAAGCCATCGCAAGCCGTTTCACAATTGCCACGTGACTGCCGTCCAGTGACATCACAAGTGGGAATGTCCGCCTAGATGTACGCTGACTAGATCAGTTTACCTGTCGGTACAGTACAGTCCACTGGGTAGGCTGGTGGACTGATCTAGTAATCATACATCTGGGTAGACATTCCCACTTGTGATGTCACTAGACGGTAGTCACATGGCAATTAGTAATCTATAACCTAATACTGTAAGTATGGTCAAAAGTAACACATTTGAAGCCTCGGAAAATTTATATTTGCATTTCCGTCATCTGCGGAGATTTGCTGAAAAAGAAGTTCTGTTCTTACGGCCAAACTTCTTTTCCGAAACAAGTACGACACGACACGCTCCTAATGGGAGCGCCGATGACCACAGCTCGGGTTCTGGTGTGACGGTGATGTCATATTTAATGGACACAGACGGTACATTCACGTCAGTGTAATATTAATGCAACGGGGGAAGGGCTTGAGTTCTCAAGGACCGTCCATTACCTGTTCGGTGGGGCGATGCTCTGATATACTCTTCTTAGGTTGGAGTACGAGTTAAGCCCCCCCCCCCACACACACTTTATGTCCCTTATTAAGGCCTATTACGGCCAGAGATCTCCATTACCACGACTGGCCATGTCCATTACCACCACCGGACACAAACACACACACAGACAGACAGACAGACAGACAGACAGACAGACAGACAGACAGACAGACAGACAGACAGACAGACAGACACACACACACAGTAACACACTGCCAGGGTGGAGGTGGATTTGTTAAGATATGTGTGTGTGTGTGTGTGTGTGTCTGTGTGTGCGTGTGTGTGTATGTGCGTGTGTGTGTGTGTGTGTGCCAGCAACTCCACAGTCAGACCCTTTTCCTGCAGTTTGTTCAAATGAATCGTGTGTTTAGTTGTGTGCCGCGGCAAATGCACCGCAGCACGACTTTAAATGCGGCTCTCTCCCCCACTTACCCGTAGCGCTGCGGGCGTGGCTAGCGATCACGATCGGGCGTACGCTAACACAACGACGACGGTAACTGGCAGCTAGCGGTGACGATAGGACGCCCCAACACCACCGCGGTACTCTGGGCCGTGGTGATCGGTGTCAGAAATGAACGTTGATCTTAAAAGTTGAGCGAAGTTGAGTCCTTTGTGCTCCGACTAAATGGCAAATCTGGAGCTGGAGGAAAGCCATCGCGAGCCGTTTCACAATTGCCATGTGACTGCCGTCCAGTGACATCACAAGTGGGAATGTCCGCCTAGATGTACGCTGACTAGATCAGTCTACCCGTCGGTACGGTTCACTGGGTAGGCTGGTAGACTGATGTAGTAATCATACATCTGGGTAGACATTCCCACTTGTGATGTCACTAGAGGGTAGTCACATGGCAATTAGTAATATATAACCTAATACTGTAAGTATGGTCAAAAGTAAAACATTTGAAGTCTCGGACGATTAATGTTTGCATTTCCGTCATCTGCGGAGATTTGCTGAAAAAGAAGTTCTGTTCTTACGGCCAAACTTCTTTTCCGAAACAAGTACAAGGTCCTAATGGGAGCTCCGATGACCACAGCTCGGGTTCTGATGTGACGGCGATGTCATATTTAATGGACACAGAACGGCACATTCACGTCAGTGTAATATTAATGCAACGGGGGAAGGGCTTGAGTTCTCAAGGACCGTCCATTACCTGTTCGGTGGGGCGATGCTCTGATATACTCTTCTTAGTTTGGGAGTACGAGTTAAAGCCCTACCCACCCCCGCCCACACTTTATGTCCCTTATTAAGGCCTATTACGGCCAGAGATCTCCATTACCACGACTGGCCATGTCCATTACCACCACCGGCCATCTCCATTACCACCACCAGCCATCTCCATTACCACCACCAGCCATCTCCATTACCACCACCAGCCATCTTCATTACCACCGACGTACACTTCTTATTGCAGACTCCTACTCGTATGAGAGAGCGCGCCACTAATTTGCGCTTTGCAAATAGATGAAGGACATTAACATTGCATTATTTGCAGAGCACCGCGAGGGCCCCAGCGTTCCGTCTCTAGTCGTCGTAACAGGAGGACTGGATGTTCGGGGGAATAAACTCAGCCGACTGTGCATTGAACGTCCTTTTGTGTTCAGAACAAAAAGGATGTTTTTTGGGGGAAATTGTTGTTCTGCTCGAGCAGCATGAAAACTTGTCGCTGTTGTCCCGGTATTGATTGTACGCATTTGATTGTTCTCAACAACAACAACATATATATAAATCCACAGAGACGCACAATTTATATCCTCACAGAACGACAGAGACGTAATGAAGTCAACAGCCTCATTTCATGGGGCATCACGCCGATGCATTATGAAGGACAAAGAAGAAAAAAAAGCAAATTGCTCGGCGTTGACTTAGATCACGTAAATAGACATCTAAATGGATCCCGAACGTGCCGTCACATCAGTCGACGCGCCGCGGCCGAGCCACGCGCACGTCGCCTTCAAAAAACCAACGGCGTCTTCCATCAAAGTACAGAAATCGCCTTCAGAGCCATCCCTTCAACCCCCCCCCATCCCAGAGTAGAGACAGCCCGCTGGGAAATCGAATAATTAGGTTGTTTTCTGCCTTAAGGTTGTCACAGCGGATAAAAAGAACACGTCGTAAGAACGAGAACGCTTGCATTAGATTCAAGACACCGGTACTGGCCTACATGGGCTGTCAGTGGGAAGCTGCCCCTCCCACCTCAGGACAGGGAGAGTCGCTCACCAGCATCCACAAGAGACTAGTCAAGACCCACCTGTTCAGAGTTCACCTGGACTCTACATAACCCCCCCACCTTCCTTCTCCTAACTCCAGCACTAACTTGTGTGTTTGTACGTCTTGGCATTATTAATAGTACTTAGCATTGTTTAGCATATTGTATGTTCTTAGATGTTGGTAATGCACTCAGAATGGCACGTCTGCTCTTATCCCAGATATTATGCAGGCAACCTAGCAATTATGAAACTCGTTCTATTAACCTTGCAACTATGAATGCTCTAAACCTGCTCTATTCTTATCTTTATGTACCACAGTGATATATTGCTGTCTCTCCTTCAACAAATGTACTCTTTGTAAGTCGCTTTGGATAAAAGCGTCTGACAAATGCCCCTAAATGTAAATGTAAATGTAAATGTAAATGTAAATGTAGTTTCTGGGTAAGCGTGTAACTGCGTCAAACTTCTACCTCGGGATGGGCGGTTGTTTCGCTGTTCTTATTTTCGGGACTGTGCACCAGCGTCGTGGGACGGACGCGGAGACGGAGCCACGAGGTCCTCTGGGAGGAGGGGATGTAGGACACTCTGCTGGTGATCTAGTTCAGCCTGTCCTCCTCCTGCAAGACACTCCTGCAGGAGAGAATGGATGGAGGGGAGGGGGGGGGGTGGATATATATAGTGTGTATATACAGTATATATACAGTATAGAGGTAGATAGAAAGAGAGACATAGATGGGAGAGAGAGAGGTAGATAGAGAGAGAGAGAGAAAGAAAGAGAGATAGATAGGGGAGAGAGAGGGAGAGCGATGTATATAGAGAGAGCGAGAGAGAGATCTAGATGGAGGGAGAGAGTGTAGCCGAAATAGACAGAGGGAGAGATAGAGATACTGTATATACAGATAGTTATAGAGATAGATAACCTGGTTGTTTGATTGATTATTGATTGATAGATGCTCTTCGACAGCAGTGATCAAAGGGTTCGATCAATTGAACTTGATCACTTGATCCAGTGAAAGTTGAGATTGACGGAAACGCACGTTGTTTCTGTGTGTGTGTGTGTGTGTGTGTGTGTGTGTGTGTGTGTGTGTGTGTGTGTGTGTGTGTGTGTGTGTGTGTGTGTGTGTGTGTGTGTGTGTGTGTGTGTGTGTGTGTGCATGTTCCTTCTCCCTCTCTGCCTATAGCGACCCTATAGTACGGAAGGCAGAGAGACATGCACACATTTTGGCGTGACGTTCCGCGGTGACAGTGTGCCGGTAATGAGCAGCATCGGGCCGTCCCGTTTTGACGGTGTGTGTGTGTGTTTACTGGCGACCCGCCGACAACGACAAGACAACCCCCCCACCCCCCCCCCCCCCCCCCGGAACCCGTTGACTGACCGACCGATTCCTCCTCCGGTGACAGGTCTCTCCGGCCCGTTATGTCACGAGGGATTTCAACACGGCGGACAGCGGCGGACAAAATTAGCCCCGGCCACTCCTGCGGGCCTGCGGGCCTGCGGCTGTACGTTGCGCAATATAAATCCAATCTTGGTATTTTTTGACTATCCTTCCATCCGTCCATCATTTTATATTCTTATTATTTTCTGTCACATAATAGAGTAACTCACATGACAGACAGCTACACCCCGGGGAATTAGTACGACGCTGAACCTTTTTGATTACAAGTATCTATCAGTGGATAAACGGTTTAGATAAAAGGTTTTGGTGGAAACTATTTATATGTTCAACCACCAAATCCCTGGTGTTCAGTTCAGAGTTGAGCTGTTTCATAGTTTTCAATCATTCTATTGTGTTATACTATCATCGATTCGGAAATCAATTAGTCTACAGACAATGACCAGAGAGCAAAAACTTTTTTTCCGCATTTTAAAACTCTCCTGTTGTGTAATGCTGAGAACAGTGAATGATTAACACACTGTTAAGAACTGTAGAAACAGCAACACTCCACATACACAACATGCAACGCAAATAAACTGGGAATGGAGAAGAATGTTAGCGGGAACATTTCTCAAATGTAAAGTTTTATGACGACAAATCACAGCAAAACAAAAGGCTGTGTTGTCGAGGATCCACGGCCATGTCTGTCTGCTAAGTCCTCCTTTCTGATACAGTTGAACAAGAAAACGGACGGGGATAGAATGGATGTCTTTTATATACGACGAGTACCGATACACGCGAATAATCCACGGGGACATTCTGCTAAATGGAACGCCGGCACGTATTCAACTCCTCTCGGCGTTTCCCTTTGTGTCTCGCGTGTTCAGGACGGCCGACGTAGGGAACGTAGCGCTGACTCGGCCCGAGAGAAGAAGAATCCGGCCGCCGGGTGTCACAGACGTCATGACAATGCATCCGTGAGCGCAAACCCCCCCCCCCGCCAAAAAAGAAACCCCCGAGCCAAGACTATGACACACGACCGCCGTTTACATTCACAAAAATTCGCCATAGACTCACTCGCTGAATTATTCAAAACGTAGCCCAGCGACAGATCAGTTCAGAGCGCACACGTTCTAAAAGGAGCGACAGGCAATTCCTCTTAAAACCTTTGGCTTGAACGGTACCGGGGTGTGTAGACTACATGGCAGGATGGACCTGCCGTGTAGTCCGGGTTTGGGGGGTCCATACTAATGTCTTATCGCCCCCCCCCCCCCCCAATGCTCCAGAGCGGACCGAGGACGACCTGGTAGTCTCGCAAATTGGACTTTAGATGAGTAATTTCAAGTCTGATAAGATAAGATAAGATAAGATAAGATAAGATAGAACATTATTCATCCCGAAGGAACTTCTTGAGGTTGCTCAAAAACACCAACAACACAAGAATAAAAACGATAGAATAATACATGTGCAGCGTATAAGCCTAAAAGAAAATCAATAAAAAACAACAAGTTGGCAATGAAAAAAACCCAAAATAAGTTTGCAATGGTATTGAGAAGTAGTAATGAGGCTCTGATACGAGCGGAGAGTGGGAGATGTCCTTCTAAAAGCTTCATCCATTCTCTTTGGTAGAATTTGTCGACGTAACGGCGCAGGAAACACGGTGTAGCTCTACTGGCGTATAGGAAGACCGCCGGAACCGATATTGGGGAGGAGCAGACGTTATGGACGCTAATAAGCAAAAGACAAGGAAAGGCCAGCGAGACACAATCAAAGCCTGAACCACCGTATGCTAATGAGCGTGTTATCATGGTCATAACCAAAGTGTCACGTGTAATGAATTCACAATTCAGCGACATGATTTTGGAAATTCCGTCACCATTTCTCCATATCTCGCGTGACAGTCGAGGGCCAAAAGCCAAAGGTGCCGCATTGCGCCGGCTTACGTTTATATCTCCCCGAGCGCAATTCATTTGCACTTCAATTGAGAAGTGAGAAGAGACGTTATCAAGTGTGTGGACTTAATTAAACTAAATAAAAAGACACGCTTGCTCCTGCGTGGCACGGATATGGTGATTTCACAATGAGACCCGTGAACCCATCCTTTAGAAATCAGACAGATTTGTCGGCCCTGAGAGATAAAGAGCAACGAGATGACAAAACTTGCGCGTTACGGGTGTTTGCGGTGTTTTGTTGAATATGGATAGAAATGGGAGTTTATGTATTCGTACTTGAACGGGGACGACGACAAAAGGGTCATTTTTGGTTTCCGGTTGTAGTAGTAGTAGTAGTAGGCCGAGGCCACCGCGTTTAATTCACGCGACCAAACGCCGATCTCCTCTTCTGGTTTGGTTTCCTCGGTAACCGCACAACCTGGATTTGAATCACTTCAGGAGCGCCGACCACTTTAAACCTAAACCCACATGGTCAGGTGGCCGGTGTGATTTGAAAATAAAGCCCCTAATCCCCGCCGGTCCGCCGGGCGAGACGGTCCGACGAGACGAGACGAGACGAGGCGGCTAAAATAGGCTAACAAAAAAAATAACGTCGCCGACATCGAGAAGGGAAGGCAAGGCTTGGCCACAAGGGTCGCCAGAACCGGGGCGTTATTATTGTCGCACCGACTGTTTAACCAGTAACCAGACCAGTTGGGAAACCGGCCGATCTGACTATCTCGCAGGAGCTCCGAGGGGGCGTCGGATCATGTCGCCTCCAAAATGAAATCCGCAATCGGCGGGCGAAATCTCCCGCTCTTCCACGGTGCCTGGCGGTGGTGTGGTTAATAATAAATGAGGGGTTGGTTCCTTTGCGACCCACGCGATGCAGTCGACTGTGACGGGGATATGGAGAGATATCAGCTTTCCATATGTCACTGATAGGAGCACTTGTAGAACAGCAAAATGTTTATGATTAATTTCTACTGGGGCCGGATGCTAGAGTCAGGGATATGGCCCAGCCTCCATTTGTGACCCAGAAACCAGTGTATTATCATATGCCAGTACAGTAATCCCACAGCAAACCTTTCGGTCGTATGATGAAAATAGTTTGTTACTTTCGTAGTATCTCTTCAATAAGCCATGTTTCCTTTGCTATGGCGAATTTACCATGTGGAACCAGAGGAAGTGGGATGTTATTGGCGTCAATACGCCAATTTGGGGGCTTGGGGCTCGGATGGTGCGACCGAATATAGCCGAGCACGCATACTGGTCTGTATGTCAATGTCTTAATGGGACATGAAACCACCTGCCTTCCCGCATAAACAAAGAACAATTTCCCCACACATTCAACACAAAGACCCTCACCCTAGCAGAACAATAGTGGCTGGTTCAACGTGGGCAGGATTCCAGTAGCCTTGAGAACATTCACCAATTTGACCAACAGACGCCAGAATGGAAATAGCTATGAAATTGAGAGGAACATTTAATCATGACAGTCCTTTAAAAACAAGCTCGCTGGACTGTGGTGGGCAATACATCAACAAAACAGAGCAAACTCTCCGACCTCAGCACATATCCAGCAGGAAGCTTGAGAAGTCAATGAATCCACATGTGGGAACTCAGAGCGCTTCTTCAAATGAAAGGTCCAAACATACGTCAACAAAGAATAATCCAATAGAAAATTGAACAAATCATAAGTCTTCAGAGGTCGTCTTAACAATGCCCCTAAACTAGGCCTCGGACGTAAGCACAGTTTATTTTATTTTCTTGGTCTCTCTCTCT
Source organism: Coryphaenoides rupestris (assembly GCA_002895965.2). Lineage (NCBI taxonomy): Eukaryota > Metazoa > Chordata > Actinopteri > Gadiformes > Macrouridae > Coryphaenoides > Coryphaenoides rupestris. The sequence continues at coordinate 17,866 of PIJE02000996.1, read as the reverse complement.
CTCTCTCTCTCTCTCTCTCTCTCTCTCTCTCTCTCTCTCTCCTCTCTCTCTCTCTCTCTCTCTCTCTCTCTCTCTCTCATAGGTCAATTTACCTGTCGGTACAGTCCACTGGGTCGGCTGGTAGACTGATCTCGTAATCATACGTCTAGGTGAACATTCCCACTTGTGGATGACACTAGATGGTAGGTCACATGAATTGTGAAAACAGCTTGCAATGGCTGACCACACTCACACCTGGGAGAATAATATGTCCGCTCTAAAAGGGCTATTTTTTTTTCACACTCTCCAAGGTCCTTTGGGCAGAACCACTTCTCTGTTGACATTTTTTTTTTAAATGCTTGACATTTATTTTTGGGTAATTTCAGTCAACAGCGCTTTGTTTGGCTGCCCGTGCGTGGTCATCCAATTATATGATTGGAATTCACATTTTAGCGCTCTACTACTGAGTTCTAAGGTGAAAGTGCAAGCATCATTGGAAGATTTGTTTCCCCGTTGTAATAATTAAACGCACAGACGGGGGCTGTGGGTTGTGACCATTTACCGCTGAGAAATATCCAGGAACACATTTATCATCTACTTTCCTTTTGAAACCTTTCTCCTTCTTTTGTTTTAACAACAAACTTTTCTGAAATATCTTGGACCTCATCTGATTGTCACACACCGCCGGGCTGTGGCAGTAAACACGGGTTTATTTGGGTGGAACTGAGACGTGGACACCAGCCTGTTCTTGCTTGTTCCTCAAGGGTCTGAAACCAAGCCAGCACAACTTGTCCTTATATTTTTATATTTAACTTCTCATGAAGTTAAAGTTTGTCAATGTCATTTTTTGTATGATTTTATTGAGTTGTCATGCATTTACTGGTCGATTTATTCACTTTTCCACTTGTGGACTTCATGAATGGTGACTGACGAGCTCACCGCTCAACCAAATAACTTGACACTCGACACCGGCAATTCCCGAGGGTCCTCCTCAGCAATACAGCCGCCAGGGCAGTGCCCGCCCTGTGCCTGTTCAGAACGGGCCAAACGCTTGCAGCTTTCCTGAGCTGAACCGGAACCGATTGAGGGTCTATAAACCACACGTTGACACCGTGCTCTGATGGATCAGAAATACCCGATAACAATTAGGAGCTAACCTGCTACCAAATCCCCCATGAAGAAGGGGGACCAGCCCTGTGGGGTTACCGGTCGGAACAACAGAAACGGTTGACCTGTCCGATGAGCCTCCACAAACCAAGCGGTGATTCTCACTCCCTGAAGAACGCTGGAGGTGTCCAAATCGTCCTTCTCATCTCTTACTGCTCTGTTGAATGGCACTTTTCAGAAATACGCTGACTCTTAGACTCTCGGATGGGATTCAACAACCGGTACAATCCGCATCATTATTGGATTCACACTTGAGTGCAGTCCTTCCAGAATAACGCCGCCAGGGACAGTTTTCACCGCCACGCCACGGAAAGGCATGCTTTTTTTTTTTTTACAACGACTTTCACTCCATTGTTTCATCCCCTTGTCTTTTAATTAAAAAGACACCTTTTAATAAGCCTTTCATAATCCCGCACCCTCGCTCGCCATCGGCGTAGCGCTCACGCGTAAAGTGGCGTCCCGACGGTGTATTTATCTCCGGCGTTTCCCGCACACGCG